>ML780320.1:449205-475951 GCA_009831015.1 Picea engelmannii | reverse complement strand
AATATATGAGAGATAATAAAACTTTACATTAAATCATCACCATCAACCAATCATCACATAGAACCTGATAATGCTTCCTGAGACTTCTTCAATTTCTGCAATTCTTCAATTCTTGGAGTACTCTGATCCTATAGATAACATTATTCAATGTATTCTTTGAAACTCCAAGTTTCACTCCTTGAATCCTCCTCAAAAAGATGTTATAGAAAGAATGGTAGACTTTATTCAATTCTGGTCTATTCAGGAGAGTGAACTTGCACAGAATTCCCTGTGCTCAATATTTAACATCCGATTCTGAAAATTGCACACAAGAAACTAAAGTCCATACTCTTTTCAATGAAATTTTTTCCATGTAATTTGGATTCTCGATGAAGAAGTTATGACTATTTTACCCAGAACACTTGTTTATTGACTAGCTTCAGGACTCGTCACAAACCCTATCTTCCACAGAGTGTATCTCCATAATTATAGCTAATCAAGAGCTGAACATTTTACCATAGGTAACTTGATATGTCTTCTCAATACCATAGAAATTTCACCATCTAAATCATTCTATAAAAGAAGTTATAGAAAAAATGGTAAGATGACCTGAAAATAACATACCTTAGAACACATCACCAAAAGACTTCATCCTCCTTTGAAATTTGGCCTTCTTTACTTCTGATTTCCTCTGAAATTCAACTTATATCAAATGAATCTATAATGATGTGTATTTATACCATTTATGTCACTTCCTTTTAAAATTAGGGCTGACCTGGCACTTTCTTATTTTGTAATTCTTTTCTTTAATTATCTTCAGGGCCTACATGTACTTCCTTCTTCAATTCACTTTGTCATCTTCAAAAATTCATTTCTCCTCAACCATGAGGATTCACGTGACATGCCACATACCACCGAAAACAACATGATGTATACTATCCATCCATGGGTGTTTTATATGCATGGGCATTGTTCTTCATGTCCAAATTCCTTCATCAATCTTGCGGTCCAAAACCCATGACTAGGGTTGACATCAATGACAACAACCAATCTTCCAAGAAAAACAATTAAAAACATCTATCATGGAACTTCATAGAAGGAATTATTTAGAGCTAAAGATACATATGAAGCAATGTAACATGTATCGAAGTGGTGTTGTCGAGATAGAAAATCAAAGTGTGCAGTTGTTACAATGTGCTGGAAACAATGTAAAATATACAGAGTTTAAGTTTTGTGGAAAACAAATATGATAGAGTTGCCTCGACGACAAAGGTTCCTTGTTCACAATTTTGAAATTGATAATAGTATATGACAATATGGTTATTGGTATACCTACCTCTTTCACTAAATCTCGCACAAGACCATCTACATAAATCGGAAGAAATGGACAGTCCAAAAGAAAATAAATTCAAAAACTCAAACTTAAAACAATTAAATCTAGAACTAAAATTTTTGATCATGGTCATAATTAAAACAAAACTTGACAATGGAGCCACTCTGTTAAGTAAACATGACAAGGAAAGAAAGTCCCGAGAAAGGATCTGACACTATGTTACTCAGGTCTTACAATATGATACAAATTTGCTAATCATTGCATAGATCCCAAAATATAATTTCACTGAATGAAATTCCATTGCTACATATGCACATAAGAAGCTATTTCATTGAAAAATGATAAAGACTTTGAACTTAAAACACTCATGTCTAGAACCATAGATTCTGATCATGTTCATAATTAAAACAATACTTGACAATGCATGAAATTGGTTAATCTATAATACAAATAAGATAAAAGATAATGTATATAAAGAAAGTTAAGTGCCAATTAAATTGTCAGTAATGAAGCACATATTAGATAAAAATATTGACAAGTGGATAAAAGATTATAGATATATAAACTTAAACGTCTGTTAAATTGATAGCAATGAAGTACATATCAAATAAATATATCTAGAACAAGAAAATAAAGGTTTGAAAAACGAGACTACACTATTTTATAGAGTATTTACAATATTATAGAAAATTTACCCAAGATAACATAGAGCTCAATAGATCTGTTTTCAGAATGATAGTCAATGGCTATGTAACACCCATGTTTCCCCCAACTTGTAATTAATCGTTAATTATAATTACCATGCTATGGCATGGGAATAGTGTAAATGTATTATGGTTTAAACTACCAATGAATGACTGTGGGGGGGTGAAGCCTTGAAGTACTAGCCATGATATCACTAGAGGAAATGATGAGGATATTGTAGAGAGGGTTCATTAGTTCAAATGAACCAAATTCCCTTTGATGAGATAATGAGCCTCTTCGGATCCTAAGGAGAGAAATTAGTTTATGAAAAAGGATTGGTGGTTGAGCAATCAAACACCCCCATGAATGGAAGCATGGTCTGAATGAAGAATGTCAGCCCGAAGTACCATGGGGTTTGGAAGACCAGGCTAACCCAAGTTCCCTCATGACAGAAGGAACAGGATAGGTCGGGAACCATCCTGGGAAGAGATATACAAAAAATAGAGACAAGGAAAACATAGATAAACAAAGAGGAGAACACACCGATCTCTCCAGCAGAGAAAGAGTCATAAGGCCATGAGCTTGATGCTGATAAGCATCTGATAAACCTCATCGAGCCCATGACAGAAAATGAGAGATCTTTGAGAGTTGTAGAGAACAGAAACTGAGACAGAGAAAGAATACCTGAGAAACTGCGAGAGTTCCTTGGTGATATCATGGCTTGACACGGGGGTGGCTAGAGCGCTAAGAATGAATTCCTCTGAGCCTATGGTTGGGTGGAAAGGCGAACACCCACAGTCAGTTGGTTGGCGACCAACTGTAATAGATAAGTGTTTTTATGTCTTGTATGCTAGAATTGAAATGGAAGATCTGATTATCTGTAGATATGATAATTTGTGCCTTGCGTGAAATTGATTATAAGAGTATTTACTATCCTTCTATAAAATATTGTGTTTGAATGGTTGTAAGGAAATAATCATGGCCTTTGGTTTGGTAAAAAAACCTTCGAATTTTTTTCCCTGAGGATCTACCTCATAGTTCCCGAGTTGGAGAAGACTACTTGAGATTGCCACAGTCTCGTTAATTCCACGATATTTCCCAGTCTTGTTTTAGAACTTAAAGTCATATGAATTTGGAGCCCACTTATTTCAACCCAGTAGGCTAAGATACCAGAAGCTCATGCCCACAACCTTAATCAAATATCAGCTAAGAGTAAAGCTTTCGGTCTGATATTCCTTAGAGGATCCATATGACCAGGTTTTGGGAACCTAGCGCCTGTCCGAAAGGAGCTAGCTCTTATTGGATTTGTAACTTCGAGAGCTCGAAGCTCTGGGATGTTATACTTCATAACTGTTAAATTACTGAATTCTAGAGTTGCGAAGGGTTGTGAGTCATTGATCCGGGGAGTTTGTTGTGGCCCCTTCTCAACCATTCGGTCATCTAATGGATGGTTTCGCGTATGGAAATTCGACAAAGTCTCACTTCGGGAGAACAAGGACGTTGTAGTGTCCAAACCCTGAAGGACGAAGTTATGAAGTGACCAGAACCATGGATCTAAGGATCCTTCGGGACCCTTCTCATCCGTCCATCATAAAGGACACGTGGCACCAGATCTTGTACTCCATAGGTTTAACACACTGGAAGGAAGCAGGTGTACAAGGTTGAAGACTCCCTAAGTCGCAGGGAGCTGCAGGAGATCTGAACTATCCATCAACCAGGAAGCGTGTTAGTATATCGTTAACTCTAGAGGAAATGAAGTGAGGTGATTTAAAAATCCCTGAAGCTTGAAGTAGCAGAGTATATCTCAGCCATCCACCAGTCAGAGACCTGTGGTAGGAGATCTTGCATTCCAGAGGAGAGAGAGTAGAAGGGAGGAAAGAATCCCGAAGAGTCGGGAGCTGTAACAGATCTGAGCCATCTGTTGGTAAGGATAGGTGTCACCAGATCCCGCACTTCGAAGCAGTAGTACTCTAGAAGAGTTAAAGAGTGGAGGTGCGAGGACTCCCAAAGGCTAGAGTCACGAAGTCATATCAATCATCTATGAATGAGGATGCGTGGCAGAAGATCTTCCACTATGAAGAAAAGTCCTACTCTGGGAGAACAGGAATATTAAGCGGGTAGAACCCTGAGTGCCGAACTCACGAAGTAACGTAGACCATTGATCCGAGGATCATTCGAGAGTCCCCTTGGTGATTGGATCTATGCCGAGGCAAGTTAAGCGAAGTCCTACTTCAGAAGAGCGGAGTGACCATAACGCCGAAACCTCTGAAGGTCAGAGTGACGAAGTAATGAGGATCGTAGATATAGAGATCCTTTGAGATCTCCCATGACTATTAGATCTAGATTGTGGTTAGCCTGACGCTGACCACTCCAGGACAAAGGAGGAGGTTGCACCACATATTTCCCGAACACCGAAGTTACGAAGTAACGTAGGTTGTAGATCCAAGGGATTAAGTGGATACTTCTTGATCGTGAGATCGAAGAGCTTGGAAGGCTATCAGTCCGAGGTGACATAGTATAGTGACGTGACCCATGGTGATGTGGACCCACGATGGACGTGCCACGTGTCACCTGGATTTGTATGTTTCATAGACCCTATGTGCCCATTAAAATGTGACATGTGTCACCCTATGAAAGGGGCCACATGTCATCACTGCCTCATCTTCATATCACACCTAACACTCACTGCTTGGTCCATCTGGAGGGAGGAGCACGAGGGACCCACCTGTATTTTCCCTCATATCCAGTGTGACTTCATGTGTGAGAATGGGCCCTTTGGGAGTCCGAGACTTCAGGACTCCAGAGGTTTGGAGTGTGGTGTTGAGGATAAGTTGAAGGGGACTAAGGCCGAAGTTACATGGTAACATTTCAGAAGTCCAATAGTTCAGGACTCTAGAGGATTTGCGTGTAGAAAGGAAAAGAGAAATTCAATGCCAAAGTGCTGAATGCCAAACTCTCCCATCACTTAAGTGTTCAACAGGGAACGGGCCCCGCCATTGGATAGAATGGTGGATGGAATTCCACCGTGGAAGTAGGAACTTGGAGAGGGTGCATGTGAGCTGGTTCCATGTGGGCGCCACATGGCCTTTGACCAATGAGGCTTGCATAACTTCGGAAAGGTATAACTTCTGATGCATAGCTCTGATTTGAGCGTGAAAACAATGGTTGGTAAGATCTTGACGAGTAGAGGAGGATGAAGACCTTGGACAAAAGATCCAAGATGTTTGAGGAAAGAAAAATTTTGATGCCCCATTCCTTAAAAATCCTTTTAAGGGGTTGGGTGTGTTACAAATTGGTATCAGAGAATGGAAACAAAACTTGGCCTGCTTGGGCTCATGAAAGAGTCGAGTGATTTTCTCTCTTAGAAAACATTAAAGGAGAGGGAACCTTGCCCTACCCTATCTAGCAAAGCATGATTCAGTCATAGGCCTGGATGGGCTAGAGACCAATCATAAGAATGGTACACCAAGGTTAAGATGAGCTTGTTGAAAGGAAATTCTACCTTTGGAAGATTTTTTACTATTTGCATTAACTCCTTGAGGAGAAGGACTGTAGATTGAAATTGTGAATTTAGAATTCCTACTAAAATTCAACAGAGGAATTATATTTTTCCTTTGTCAAAGTGATAACTACTCTTACAGGAGTAGGGATATGTTGATCAACATTAATGGTACGACCTGAATTTGATTGGCAGAGATGGAAATTTTTTTGTCATGAAGTTGTGTAATCCAGACAAGGGACTTGAACTAAATTGTTTTGTTATAGTGTAACATTGTCTATCTGCTAGGGTAGGTAGAGTCCCTTGCAAATTAAGATGGCTGATTATATAAGGGTTAATACCTTATGGAAAATCTCCTTGTACTTAAAGGAATTTGGTATGGATTGATAAAATCCTTAGTAGTAATAATTAATTCTTTAAGAAAAGGATTAAAACCCGAAATATGAAACTCCTCATGATTAGAGGATTGATAGAAAATGTATAAGGGAAATATATTTGACCTGTAATGAATGAAACATGTTGCTGAGATAATCCAGCTAAGCAAATAAAAAGGAGTCCTTTGGAATGTTGATGATCCCCATAAGAGAGGTGAAATGGCTTGATTTTCTTTTATGAGTGAGTTTACAAGTTATTGGCTCTACTAAAGAGAGTGTATATCTGAAGGTAGATAGCTGGAATACATCTGCATTGTAGGCATGTATAAAATTCTTGATGCACAAGGATATGCTGGAATGCATATGGTAAAGATAGAGCATGCATATGATGTGTGTGTGTGTGTATAGTCTATTATTAGATGTAAAATACGTTGAGTGATGATATGACCCTGGAAATAAGATCCTTGGGGGGAGGATCTGGAAGTCTGATATATCCATGTGCATGTATGACATGGAAAGGGTGCAAGAAATGAGCTTGCATGATGAATGTTTGGACTATGTGTGTTTATGCTTGAGTGCATGGATTTAATGAATTATGAAGCTTCTTTATATGAAGCCTAATAGTAATACCAGTTAGGTGTGAATGATATTAAATATGAAAGTGATGCACATGTATGATGTAAGAGTATAGGTACACTAAAGGTGTGAGGTGACTGTCTAAATGAGTGATATGTAAGGCAAGAATTGAACTTGCCAAGATTAAGTGAATACCATGGATGCATGGTTGACTCCATTTTGAAGAGTCATGAAAGTTTTGTTTTGAATGATAGCTTAAGGGGAATGTGCTCCATTCCCTCAAGAAAGAGTGGACGAGCAAGGATGCTTTGTTTTCATAATAAGAGGCAACTGATTCTGCCTTGAAGGTCACATGAGAATGATTATGAACAATCATGAGTTGACTGATTTTAAAATAGAGATGTAGGTGGGATGTGAAATATACCTATGGCAACTACACACATGATTATGATTATGCATATGGTTAAGCACATCATGGATGCAAGTTAACAAAACTAGAATATGTGTGGATACATCATGCAGACACATGACAAAGATTCATGTTTATATTCCCTATGGAATATTTGGTAAACAACTAAAGCTAACTTAAGGTTGAGGCCATCACATATAATGATGGACATGCAATAAATAAGTTGCATGCTGATGGAGTTCCCCATGAGAGAACTGTGTGAAAAATCTATTTGGAGGACAAAATCACAACCTTAAATAACTGTTGAAAACTAAGTAGTGAGCTACAAGATTATATATATATATATATATAAGAATCTTGGATTACATTTTAAAAGAATCATGTAATGAATAGAAGACTAACGAATGAATAAATGAGTACGTTTGATTGAATAGGCTTGGTTAAAACCATGTTAAGGAAAGGCGATTGTATGCCTTAGATACCCAAGTAGAGTATGCTTCAAGAAGGAAACCTTGATCGAATCAGGATACTCAAGAACCTGATAGAGGAGATGAATGCGAGCCACTCATTGGAGGGAAGAATGATCACATTCGTCAAATCAAATTCACTATCCACTGGAGTTAATAGATGAAACACCATTCATTTGATTAGATCTATAGTCAGGGATCATGGTAGAGCGCGAAGGTGAATTTAACAGACATACTAGTTCACGCCCCACAATCAACCAACGCCGTTGATCTTGTCGGTGTGGAGGATCAACGACCACGATTAGATAGAGTCGGCCAAACATTTTACAGATTGGGCCCTGCAATCAATGTGAACCCTCAATCTATGAACATAGATCGATGGTCGGGAATCATTGCGGAGTGCGGAGGTGAAATTAACAGACATACTAGTTCTCAGTCCACAATCAAACAACATCTTTGATCTTGTCGGGGTGGAGGATCAATGACCATGATTAGATAGAGTCGAGCGAACATTTTCCAGATTGGGCCCCACAATCACTGTGAATCGTTGATCTATGAACAAAGATCAATGGATAGGAATCAATGTGGAATACGAAGGTTAAATTAATGAACATGCTAGTTCACAACCCACAATAAACCAACGCCGTTGATCTCATCGGGGTGAAGAATCAATGAACTTGATTAAAATAGTTGGGCAAGCACTTTTTATATTGCATATATTGAACTCTCCAATAAAGAGTGACCATATTTTGATTCCACAATCGCTGTGAACCGTCGATCTGTAAACGATCAATGGGTGAACCTACAAGGAACCCACGTGTTAATGTCTCATAAAACTCATACTGTGATTGGGTTCTGTGGTTGAGTTTAGCACATTGAAGCTCTGTATCAACCTAAATTCTTGGTGAAACACTTCTATGTTGGAATTATTATTATCTGGAAATTGTGTGGTTAAAATCAATTGAGGTCTAAGATCAACGACCCACAATCATTGCGGAGATTTCATATGCACATGAGTTAACGTTGAGACATGTACCCATAATTTAAATTCGATATAGCATTGTTTTGAGTTTGGGATCTGATCGTAGATCGGACGGCCCGTATCCATTATGGATATTAGAAGGAGAATTAAATCATGAGCTAGTTGAGGTTTTGCAATCCCTTGCAACTGTTGGATCTGGGGGAAGATGGATCTTCACCATCGAATTGTAAACATGGGGTTTAGCCAGAATCATAGCACCTAGACACGAAAGTTGAAAGGGTGGTGCCTAAAAAGAATAAATTTGAGGTCAAAGCTCTTGGTCACATGGAGAGAAAATGGATTTCCTCTGGGCCAGTCAAGGAAGATAGAGTTTAAACTCCGCATTAGACTGTGGTCGCGAGGACTGGGTATAAGGGAATAAAGGTGCGAATTGCTTGAGGAAATGCATGTTTTCATGAAAGGGGGACCTTTCGAAAACTTTACGTACATTATATGGATATCAAAGGAATGCTCAAAGGAATTCATTTGAAACCTAGAGTTTCATGAATGACGATTTTAGGGTTGTATTCGATTAAGAGAAAAAAATATGGTTCTGCTAAAATAATAATTATGGACAAAAGTTGGTTGAATTCCAACACACCTTGGCAAGAGTGCCTAACTTGAAAAGTGATAATATGAAAACAATACAAGGGAGCATTATGTATGAATGTGGCTATTGGCACAGGGGTATACCTAGGGTTCAACTCTTCAACACCGCACCAACAAAACCCTAACTACCGGCCCTTTTGGAAACACCTGCAAAGTAGATGCAATCTCACCCGAGGTAGAGGCAGGGGTGGTTGCAGGACTCTAGTGTTTGCAACCTTAGCTGGGACACAGATCTGTGATCAAAATATTCTATCAAATCATTTAGCAATTATAGTTCATCAGTACTTAACCAATATCTACTTCGCATTTAAAACCCTAATCAAAGAGCATTGCAGTATTCACCTAGATCTAGTATAGTCGAGCACTAAGAACATTCACATAGGTTAGATCTAACACTTATCCATATTATTAAGAACAAAACATCAACATATCTATCTATCATTTATCTATGCCAAAGAACTAAGAAAGTAAACACATAAAAACATCAATACATCGCACAAAGAATAACAACACATGATATACGTGGTTCACCCCTAGCTTGGGGCTATGTCCACCAACTCTTCTTCTCTTTTATTATATTCTATCGATATTCTACATGCACAGAGCCACAAGATCCTACTCCGCATAGGATATGAGATCTGCACACACCTCGCTAGATCCTCCTTCCTTGAGTTAGGTTACAACACAAAGATTCTACTCAATCCCTTACAGTCACTTGCACTTAGCCTTGCAAGTCTCACACAACATGCATATAGCATGTACAACTATCACTTTCACTTAGCACTTGGTATCACACACTTGTGCCTCCTCTTTCTTAAATCACCTAGATTTCTATTTATACATTACAAAATGGGCATAAACATCGGTAAACCCATGGGCCAACATCCCCATACCTGTTACATAAGCCCAAAACCCAAAAATATCTAAAACAGGGGCCAAGATCCTGCGATCTCTGCTTCAACTTGCACTCCACCTTTGATTGCCTATCGAAGTTCCAAAATAGGTCAAACATGACCAAGGATCCTCAAAACTTGGTCAAGGGACAACATGCCCCCAACACTCACCTATGACTCGTCCCGAGTCACTCTGGTCTAGGTAGCTCTGCTTCAAAATCCTCGAGCTTGGCTCGAGCTGCTTCAACCTGTTGCTGCGCCAAGGCCTCTTACTTGACGAACTCTTAGATAACTGCTTTGTTGACAAGTCCCTCTAAGCATTGTTCAACTGAAGTGACTATTAGTTCCAACTCTACTCCTAAGCCTTCAATCTCCTTAAATAGTTGGCACGCTTTGTCCTGGACTGGTTGGAGCCTCTGAGTCACTTCTATGAGTTTTCTCTAAATGTTGTGGACCTGCTGTTGATCGATGTGATGTTCCCGGGATCGCTTCATCCTTTCAGCTGCTGAAAAAAGCTTCAACTATGCCTGTACTGTTGTTTCTTGCTTCTTTTATTCTTGGAGCTATGACTCCGGTGCCTTTAGTTCAGGGTCTTCAATAAGTCACTCGTAGGTTTGTGCACTTCTACTGCTAAACTATTTACATTCCAGAGCGAATTCTCTGATCCTCTCAACTGTGCTTCGGGAAGTGGCTTCTCTTTGATCTCGCACGTCCTGCGTGGTACTTGGAACTATTCATAGCTCTAGGTTTGCGATTCTCTGTTGAAGCTGTTGGATAACTTCTGCAAGCTACGCTACTTGCTTCTCCACTGGTTCTTCTGCCTTTTTCTCTAAGCCTGGTTCTTTCACCTTTTTCTCTAAGCCTAGTTCTTCCACCTTTTGCTCCAAGCCTGTCACAGAGAGAAGTTCTCTGCTGATTACTTCTTTGACTCCGAGTTTCTCTGCAAGCAAATGCTCTTTCTCTTGCTGGATCCGTGCTCTCTCCTCTTCGAACTTGGTGTGGAGATTATCCTTCTCCTGCTGTGCAACTCATCATTTCTCTACCATTTCCTGTTGTGCTTTCTTTAGGGCCACTATGGCCCGTTCTTTCTCTTCTTGCACTTGACAAAGGAAAGATTTGGTTGCATCAACTATTATGTGGAGTTGGGCAGGCTCATCTCCCAACTCTGGCTTCTAATGGTGGGGGTGTAGTGGATACTGTACGACTGGATTGAAGGGCCCACTGTACCCCTCTAAGTTCTGTCTCAATCCTAAAATACATGGATGGTTGCTTGGATTCTGTGTTCTGCATAATATCCCATGAAGCATCTGATACGGATGTGATGATGAAGTCAAATTCATTGTGCGTGAGCACGGTCTGCAACTTGGTCTTACTAGCTTTGGATTTCTTCCTTGAGGTAGGTTTCATGGGGGAAACCTTTCTTTTCTTAGAGGGATCAGCCTCATCAATAGGATCCCTAGGCGGTGTTACTTCATCTTACTTCTGCTGATCATCTTTTCCATTGGTCTATTCTTTATCTACTTCATCATCACCTCCTTGTCCTGGTGATTCTGAAGCGGTTTCTTTTGATGCGCTGCTTAGGTTTTGTACCTCTTTGGTATTCTTCCTTCTATTGGTTCCAGGTGTATCGTGTTCTTCGTGAGTGGCCTCTAAGATGCCAAGTAGTTTAGGATATAACATTTCTGTGGGGTCAACAGGGATAAGGAGCTCTGCAAACCAGTCCTTAGTTATTTCCTCAGGGTCCTCCTCTGTGAGCTTATAGTATGACTAAAGCTCTTCTTTATGCTCATCTACATGCGTAGTGATATAAATAAAGTGACGATCTGCGCAAAACTTCATGAGGGGTCTGAACCGGTGCATGGTGTTTGGCGTCATACGAGGGACATCCCCAATAGCCCGCTTCAACTGGAGATAGTATGTGTGAAATACTACATTCGACTCCCACTATTTTCCCATATTGCTCAAGTACCAGAGCGTGGTGAAATTTGCAGTGAGTGGCTCAAATGGCTCAATATCTGTGAAGGTCGCACCTTTTGACATCTCCCAAGAAGTAAACACTATGAGGATCAACAACCAGCTAAAATGGAACTCATAGCCCTGATCCTGAGCTTCGCGACAATCCAATTCGAGCTGGTTAACTAAGTACTTTTTCCAGTTCATTTGGAGTCCTTCTACACATTTTCCTGTGAGGTCAACAATGAACCCTGTGACCTACGTAGGTCTGTTCTTTCTATCAGCTGGCATACCAGGCACACTGTGCCATTCTGGATGGAAGCTATCTTGTATCCTCGCGTCCCCTTTTCTACATCTCCATATGTGTTTTTAATCCTCTGTGCCAGTGCGCGGTCTGCAGCCTTCCCTAGGTAGAAGTCTCGTGGGTCGGGTCCCTGCATGCTCAATCTGATGATCCTATGGATCAGTGTTGGATCAACTGTGATGTGTCTATCTAGCCATAGATATCCACCATGGTAGCACGATAACGAGATCTTAACACACGCATTAACCTTCGTGCCTTCCAACATGTGGAATCTTCATCACATTCAAGATGGTGGACTACGTGAGGTTCATAGTCCATGGTTGGGGGATTATCCTTGAGTTCTTCCCCTTCATCCTAGTCAAGTACCTATTAGCGGATAGCATACTGTGGTTCTTACAATCCCCTTGGTTGAAGTCAATGAATTTCAATGTCACGATCTTATCCTGCTATGTTCTAACTACACGTATCCCCTTCGGGAGGTACACAGTAACCAAGGTATAATTGAAATCCCTCGAGACACTGTCATGACTCACCGCGCCAGCCAAAGGCAAGATGTAGTTGGGATTAACTTCGCATTTGCCAAGTCATCTTGATTCTTTGTTCTCTTTTCTGCTGCAGCTTGGGATGGTCCGGATCTGCGAGTAGTCGACGGGGAGGCTTGCATTCCTCTCGTCGATGAGGCTTGGATCCCTGCAGACATTACTTTCTTGGGCATTATATCGATTAGAACTTCTTCTACACACTTTTTCAGCTGCGTTGAGTTCGTTCGACATACATGCTCAAGATTGGATAACTTAGATTGATGAATGGGTGCTCAAAGCAATAGAACATGTGTTGATCTTAGTAAACACAGTGCGGTAGAAATGAGTTGGCTTGGATATAATTCACAAAAGTGTTCTTGGTGTAATAGTCGACGAAATAACTAGACAACAATGTAACGAGTCTTCTCCAATGAACAAGAGGCCTTCATCAATGCGGTTCTGTCCATTGCGGTCTGGTCCTAACGGTCTGAAGATGAGATTTCCGGTCATAATTGTTGTTCTAACCATTTGGGGGCATCGGTCTAACGGTCATAATTCCTCCAACGGTTATATTTCTTCGCCATGGTGAAGTTCCATGTTGCGCTATTCTGATATCCCGATGAAGTTCCAGTTTTGCAAATCTTCCTTCTGCGAAGTCCCCTCTGGAACATTCTGTAACTTTCCTCTCTTCTTACTGATCTTTCTAGCCTTCTTCCCTTTGATCTTCATCTCAGTATTGTTCTTTCCATTCTGATTCTTATCTCCTCTTGTCATAGTAACTTCATGCTGTTGAGATTCTTTCATAGGGTTCAAGGGAAATACTAATTCTCTGTCTCGGGTAGGTGCTTCAATCTTATTTGAGTCTTCTTCTGTTCTTTTAACTTCGACATCCAAGTTTCTGGTTCTAAATATCTTCGCTCCATTCTCCTATTCTTCAATCAAGTGCGCTATCCTCCTAGTCATGAAATCTTTTAATTGTTGCTTCTTCTTTTCTAAGACTTCCTCTTCTTTTCTCCTAGCCTACTCCTTCTCAATCCAGGTTTTTCCTAGTAACATAGCAAATGGGGTGCTGCTCTCAATAAATTTAACAACCTCAAAATCTTCCTCTGTCGAAGTTCCATGAGCTCTCATATATATCTAGGTGAGTCTTCCACATAGGGTTATCAACTTTCCTTTGAATAATTCTATTCCTCCCAATGAAGGAATCATAGAAGGATTTCCTAAACTTTCCCAAGTTCTTTCTGTCATGATATTCACCTGTGTTTCTTCATCCAGAACACAGTCAATGTCGAAGTCTCCTATTCTTGTTTCTATGCATTCTTTTTCTTTGAAGATCTCCAATAAGTTGATATTTCTGTGATCATTCAGGGTTTCTTTCATTTGTAGCAATACATTCTCTGATTCTTTCTGGGGTTCTGCCATGGTATTAGTTTCTTGATCTTCCTCAGGGTTTTCTTGTCTCATATTCATTCTTTCAACCTTAGCAATCATTCTAGGGTAGTCCAAAACTTCATGGTCCATAGATTTACAACAAAGGAAAATAGGATGTCTGCCAGGGAATTCCTTAGCAAGATGTCACGGTCTTTATATTCATAGGAATGACATATCTTCCACCATTTCTATCAGATCTTCTCATATCAAATCTTCTTTCTTCTAGTTGTACCCTAGTTTTTAGGCTAGGACAAAATTTATCAAACATACCTAGATCCATACTTTCTAAATAAAAAATTCCACTTATCTTATATTTTCAATCAAAACTTTTCACTATTCTTACCTCTATTAGATCACAAAGATTCAATATATTAGCTCTTTTCTTCATATATGAATTCTCTTCTTAGCATAGATCTTTACATGTCAAGTATAATACTGCGCACTAGGGAAACAAATCTACGCACAGAGCTTTCTCTTTTCTTCAGTTCCCGACAATCACAATTTCAGGGCCTGACAATAGAACCATTTGTTGGCATAGGGGCAGACCTAGGGTTCAACGCTTCAACAACGCACCAAGAAAACCCTAACTACCGGCCCTTTCAGAAACACCTGCGAAGCAGATGCAGTCTCACCTGAGGTAGAGACAGGGGTGGTTGCAGGACTCCAGTGTCTGCAACCTTAGCTGGGACACAGATCTGTGATTACAATATTCTATCAAAGCACTTAGCAGTTACAGTTCATTAGTATTTAACTAGTATCTACTTCTCAATTAAAACCCTAATCACATAGCATCGTAGTATTCACCCAGATCTAGTATAGTCGAGCACTAAGCACATTCACATAGGTTAGATATAGCACTTATTCATATTATTAAGCACAAAACGTCAGCAGATCTATCTATCATTTATCTATGCCAAATCACTAAGCAAGTAAACACATAAACACATCAATACATCACACAAATCATAACAACACAAGATATTTGTGGTTCACCCCCAGCCTGGGGCTACATCCACCAACTCTTCTTCTCTTTTATTATCTTCTGTTGATCCTCTACATGCACATAGCCATAAGATCCTACTCTGCATAGGACATGAGATCTGTGCGCACCTCGCCAGATCCTCCTTCCCTAAGTTAGGTTACAACAAAAAGCTTCTACTCAATCCCTTACAACCACTTTCACTTAGCCTTGCAAGTCTCATACAACATGCATAAAGCATGTACAACTATCACTTGCACTTAGCACTTGGTATCACACACTTGCGCCTCCTCTTTCTTACATCACCTAGCTTTCTATTTATACATTACAAAATGGGCCTAAACATGGGTAAACCCATGGGCCAACATCCCCATACCCATTACATAAGCCCAAAACCCAAAAATACCTAAACAAAGGGCCGAGATCCCATGATCTTCGCTTCGACTTGCGCTCCACCTTCGATAGCTCGTCGAAGTTCCAAAATAGGTCAAACATGACCAAGGATCCTCAAAACTTGGTCAAGGGCCAACAATGGCCATGGACATTGACACGTTGATTAAATTCACCTAATGTTGAATTGCATTAGAAAAAGTTGATGTACTTAACTGATGCACGTGTAAGGAAATAAATTTCCTTTCTCATTATATCCCCGAATAGATAAAAAGTGATTTGATTGTTAGCATGCACAATTTAAGAATTGTTTTTGATGACTTTATAAAGGTGCACTGAAAATATATGTGCATGGGAAACTAACAATTTGTTTGGTTGATTGAATTTGAAAGTGCAGGAAGCAAAGGGTCTTGGATATGGAAGTGTTGTAAGTCCATAAGGAAGACCAAAATTTCCCGTTGAGCCAAACTACTATGGGAAGGTGTTGGCACAGGGGTAGACCTAGGGTTCAAATCTAATAGTGCACCAACCAACCCTAACTACTGACCCTTACAGAAACACTTGCGAAGCAGATGAAGTCTCAACCAAAGTAGTAATAGGGGGGTTGGAAGACACATGTGTCTACAACTAGAGGAAATGCAAGATGATTCCTAAACAAAAACGTAAAATAGCCCAGAGATGCTTAACTTCGTGAAGTAAGTTATATCTTCTTATCTTCAACATGAAAAATGTCAGTGCAATAACAGTATAAAAGGAAGTAAATAACAAAGCATCAACCACATGGAACAACAAGATTTTACGTAGTTTACCTTCTCCCTAGGGATACGTCCACATAACTGTGCTTATTGATAAAATAGATGAAAATATACAATTCTATCTGCACACTCAACTGCATATCCTTCTCTCTCTTCCTCTTTATTCCCTATCCCTGCACACCTAGCTGAAGATCCAAAAATACAAGAATACCCTAAAGCATAACACTTTTACATCTCAGCACCACTATTTCCTCTATCTCCTCACAAATCTTATAGACCTCTATTTCTACATTCCATGACTCTTAGAAAACCCTAGGTCCAAATCTCAGGTGCCAAAATCCTAGGTTCCAAAACCCTTGGTCCACATAACCCTCATTATAAGGACTTCGCCGACTTGTTCTTCCTTCTTCTCTGCAAGGTGCTCCAAGGCACCCATTAGTGTCTTCTTCCGCTTGCTTACTTGTCCACAATCTCTCTTCTTTGTGGTTTGTCTTCCTTGATCTTCTCTTTCAACGACTTGCTTCCCTTTACTTTGTTCCTTCTTTTATGCTTCTTTAACCACTTCTACCCTTCCTCGGTTTGTGTGCCTTCCATGCACTTCATACTTTGTCTTTCTTCTTCCTTAATATTTTCTTTCTTCCTTAATACATGACCAAGGGCAAACATGTCCCCAACACTCACATGTGAATTGTCCCAAGTCACTACAAGGTTGATCCTTTTGTATTACCTCGACTACAGGTTGCGTAGAGCAGCCTATGTTTCTTCTCTATCCCTTCCTATCGTGTGCAGACTGTCTGTTCTGTGTCTGGTACCCAATTTGAACTACATTGGTACCTAGACCCTTCTTCCTTTGCTTTTACTGAGAGTTGTGAGGCAACTAGTTGTCACAATACAGGTTCAACTGGCTCCCATTCACTAAACCATCCTTCCATTATCCATTAAGAGTCTTCAACTATGCATCTCCACCTTATGTAACATAGAAAATCTCAAATGGCCTATGCCAATGTGTCTTGAACTTTCCTAGATGCTTCATGAACTTGCTGTCATATAAAAGTACCAAATCTCCTTGTTTAAATGATTTCTTCTTGATATGTCTATCATGGTGTTGGAAGCCATCTCGCTTTTTTATCCTATCTCTATAAGCTGCCTACACAAGTGTTTTGGAACCCTTGATTCTCATCGCAAGTTTTTGAATAAAACAACACTGTCATTTTGCGCATTTGCACACCTGCCTTTGTTCTCGTTTTCACGATTGCAAGCGTGAAAACTTTGATTTCAAAGTCACGTCAATGGCATTAAAATCGTCACTGGATTATTATGGTCACTCTTGTCTATGGGTTCATTGCATTTCCAATTCAATTATAGTCCCACAGTTGGAAAGACACCAAAACCTTTACTCATTTGACATTTTCTTGTTGTTAATATGACTTCATTTTTATAAGACTGTGATGATATTCTTATGATCGAGTTTTTGATTCAATAGTGGTTTGATGTTCTATTTCTTTTGGATCAAATTCAGTGAGTTCATAACAACGCATTAATATGGTGATTAGACCCTTAATTCAATAGTATCATACAATGTGTAAGTTTTATGGTCAAATCCTTATTCGAAACATTGTTTTGATTTTAAAACCATGCAAACACTATGCTTGTGCAAATGTTTGGTCGACTTACCATAGTTTTTGTTAATTGTTTCTATGGAATTACTTTTAACACATTGCAATAGTTATTTGAATCACCATATGCACTATCAATTGTACATTTGGATATGACTGTTTCGCATGGGCCTATTTCGTTCCACCACCTCTCGCACACTTACCTCTGTTGGTTTCGGGGAAGTCTGTGAGCTATTTGGTCCTGCAGATACCCTGTCCATTTACCCTGCTCACTGTGTGTTCTCTCCTGGCTCCTGTAGGGTGAATTTAACCCCCATGGTGTTCAGAGTCAGTTTTGGTTTGATAGTGCCAGAGGAGACTGCTTATGCTAACCCCGTAATTGCCTCCCAGAGACACGTTTTTGTGTGAGCGATTCTAGGAAAACGGTTTTTAATCTGATCAAACCCTTGAAAACCTAGAACCAAAATTAGCCCCTTTACCTTCATCGCGGGCGGTTTCATCAAAAATCGAGTTGTTACATAGATATAGCTCGTGTTTTAGAGGTCAAATTTCAGATATTCTCCGTGGTTGAAAGGTGCGTATTGGGTTTGTGTGCATTTGCTGAAACATCTATGAATTCTCCAGGCCTGTGCCTCAGAACCCCTTTCGCCCGTCTAGACTTGTGCCTCAACCTCCTGTTGAAACCCTTGATCAATCCAAAGATTTATCAAGCAGTCTCTGTTCTCTTTAAAATGTTGAAGCAACAATGGCCTTTGTCAATTCAAAGTTATCCTGATCATTTTCTTACTGCCCAGGTATGTATTTCAACATCGTTTTTGCTTTATGAGTTGGTTTGAACTAATATAACTGATTGGGTTTGCTTTCGATTAGCTTTGTTTGTTTTTAATATATTCAAAACAATTATGTCGACTTTGAATTACCAGAAACGATTCTGTTATTTTCGAATTATCAAAAATGATTTCGTTATGAATCATGTATAGAAGATTTGTTTTTCTAAACTCAGACACAACTATGATTTGGTTAATGCGATTTTATTATTCTCAGATTAGTATAACCGATTGATTTGTTTTCATTTCTGTTGCTTTGATTTGCAAAAAATGTTGCGTGCCTTGAATTAGCATAATTATTTGTATGAGTTGGATTAGTATAAAAGACAGATTTGATACAACTCTGTTAGTTTGGATTTAAAAATCGATTTTGTTGAGTGTCAGATTGACATATTATGTCTATATTTAATTCTTACCAGAGATTTGCTTGATATTCGTTTAGGGTCTGTTTCGATTGAAATAGATTCAAACACGATTTCGTTTGCTCTCAATTAGCATAGAAGTTTTGGTTTAAATGATTCGCTTTGTTTTCAATTAGCAATTAAAGATTTTGTTTAATAGGTCATATATATTTTTGTTAGTTTTGGATTGATTTAAAATAGTTCTGTTTTCAAATTAGACCAGCTACAGAATCGTTTGATTCTGTTAGCTAGTCTTAAAATTTAGATTTTTTGTTAGTTTTACAAATAAAATATCATCTAAACTTGTCTATTCTTGTCCACTTTCAGGTGCATATAAGTTTCAATGACCAATTGGATATGCTGTGGCAGTTTAGGAGATACTTTTGTGATATAGTTTTGTTATAGGTTGTTAGCTTTAGTCAGAAATAGAGACTTGGGAGATTATTCCTAGATTTTTTGTAAACAGTGGTTGATAATTCCCATAGTGATGTTTTACCCTGTGGTCTTTAAATACTTGTTATTTTTTGTAATGGAGCCATCATCATCACTGTTGGGAGAACCAGACTATGGATTTATGATATAGACGGGGATGAAAGTTGATGTCTTGTAACAACTTTAGCTTTCAATATATCAAACTTTTATTTCAAGTTTTCTTCATATCAGTTTGCAATCAATTATCAACTACTTTAGCTATCATGATTCATTGTAGGTTGATGTGATTTGGTTTATGCGTTGTCCATATCTGATCTCTCTTATTTTAAAAAGTACAACATTTGCTTTGTTTCAATTTAAGGGTTAAAGGTTTACCTTCTTCATTAAATGAATCATTTTGTACAAATCTTTGCACACAGATTTATCTAAATGCGATGATTTGTAAATCATAAGATTGCTGTCAATTTTATGTCTTGTTTGTTCTATTATTGATATTCAAAAGAGCACTGCTACTTCCTATTTACAAGAAGCTTGCAGAGAATCTGGTGCGGGTTTCCTCCCATCGAACAACTGAACTGGATCCTTTACACAGGACAAATCGAAAAGCGTTATTGCAGGTTAGTATATTAGTGTTATTTAAGTGTTTTAGATAGATATAGATATATAGTTCAATTAAGATTATTATTTTCGATTGCTCAGCTTAGATAGTTTTCATTTTATTTCTTTCTCATAAAATTGTAAAATCAAAAAACAATTTTTGTTGTCACAGGACGACTCACAAATGATTTTAGCAGGTTTTCATGTAAAATTTATAATTTGTAAATATTGTACATTTGTTATTAAGATCTAATTCTGTTGATAAGTTGAACGTTTAATTTCATAGAATTATTATAGTGTTAGACAATAAATTGTATATATTTATTTCAGATTCATTTTTAGTTTGCTTTAATTATTGTTTTTCATTTAGATTAGTTCTTTTAGTTAGTTTTTCTTTCATTTTCCTAGGACTTAGATTGGCCAATGGAGCCGCTAAACCCGTCAGGGTGGATCATCCCAAATGACTTAGTTCATTTAGACAACCCCAGACCGGATCCACTCTTCCAGTTGGCGAGCGTTCATTTTCGCCCGTCAACACATGGTAAGCCTTTTCTCGTTCTTTTTGTACCTGCTGATGAAATCCCACAATGAATTTGTCTTACTCTAGTTCCATCAACTGCACGAGCCTGTCTTGAACAATGCATGTGTCATCCATACCTATAAATGCTACAATTCTTAAACTAGGAACCAAATATTCCATAGGTACCACTGCTTCCAGGCCATAAAATAACTTGAAGGGAGTCTGCGTTGTTAAATTTTTGCAAGTAGTTTGATAAGCCCATAACACTGTTGGAATTCTCAATTCCCAATCATCTCTGTTAACACTGCAAATATTAGTCATCGCTGTCTCCAAAATATTATTGAAATCTTTGACTGTACCATTTGCCTGTGGGTGATATGGTGTACTTTTTTGATGGTGAGCTTCAAACTCTTGAGTCAAGGCTTCAATAGTTTTTTTATGAAGTGTGTGCCTTGATCACTCATAAGGATCTTCAGGCGTCCAAATCTGGTTATGATATCATCAAAGATGAACCACGTAGCTATAACTGTACTAAAGTATTTAACTGCTCTTGCTTCTGCCCATCTGGTCAAATACTCTGTAGCAATGATGATATATCGAGCCCCTGTGTGCTTTCCTGGTGGGTTGATAGGTCCCACAAATTCAATAGCCCATTTCTCAAATGCTTGTAAATTTAACTGAGGTGATAAAGGAATCTCATCCCAATAGTCTCCAATATTTTCCAACTTAGGTGCTTTCTCTATTCCAATACTAACCTTCTTAATTTTAATAGGTTGCCCAACAAAAGGTAATTCAATCTCTGGCCCTTCTATATATCATTGTTCTTCATTTTATGAAATTTTCACATTCCTAGGGTCATCATCCTCATCAACATTAATATTATAACAATCCTATAATCGTTGAAGAGGTGTATTCCATTCATCTTATTCTTGTTCAAGAAGGGGGTTAGGTGCTCCGTCAAAGACCTTCTGTCTTATAATTTGTAAAGCCTGATCTACCGTGGGGTACTAAATTTCAAATAGGAATGTAGCTATAAAGTTTTGGGTCATACTATACCAGTCTGTAGTGACTAAGCACAGTTATGCTTGAAGATAGTAGTTGATAGGCGTAGTATCTAAGGTGTTAATGAAATTATGTACCCACTGTTCTTTAGGAATGTTGCTCTCGGCTTCCTCACAACTTCACACATGGTTCTTAGGACAAATTTGACCTATGTATTGAACTTCACAACCTTCATCTTGGTTTGAAAAGAAAACTGTCAACAAGGTGTGACATTGTACCCACTCCACGATGTTCTTCTTATGTGTTTCCCACCATCTAGTTAGCGTTTCTTTCAAGGATTCATCTAGTGCCAACAACCTTTCTTGTACTGGTACAATTCCTTCAAATTCAAATAGAAATTTCTCCAAATTATTCAATCCATCAAATGTAGGAAGATTACTTACTTATGTGTCAATCCAATGAACTTCCTTAGTCAATCTAGCACACCTCCGCGTAGAGAATTCATACATTATGTTCTGCCAATTTTCCAATGCTTCTTCTGAATCTGACGAGCATGCACTTTCACTTCGCCAACTTAGATTTCCATTTTCTATAGGATTAATATAATCCTGCTATCCTGCTATCAGTTTATAGATGTTCTCTAGCTCATAGGTGTGGTCTTATTCTCTCATAGTTTCTGTGTATCTGCGACTTTAATTAGGATCAAGAGGTGCAATGACCATACAACCATCATCTTAAAATGTCATTTTTCTCTTTTTCAGGTCAATAACAGTCAAATTGTTCTAAGCCCAATCAATACCCAACAACGTAGGATAGGGAAAACTATCATCATCAATCTCGATCACTTCAAATTCTACAAATGTCCTCATTCCGTCGATGTGCACAAGGACATTCTCTAGTCTTCCAAAGGGGCTCACCGCCTGCTGATTATCCATCTTGAGCCTAATTGGAGAGTAAATCAATTTAGGTTTTCCCATCAATTCCCAAGTCTTCTTTTTCATAACATTTACTTTTTATCCTAGGTCGAGGACCACATAGTCTCTGTCGTAGTCTCCAATCTGAGAACTAAGGTGTAGTTCCTTGGTTTGCCTCCTTTTTCTAGATACTTGATTCACATCTCTACTCAGCAGAGGATCTACTCTTCCAATTTCATACTGTCTTATCAGGTGTTGTAGTTCCTACACAACTCTTTCATCTTTAATCAAATCCATACAAGCATACAAGAAGTCCACAAGCTTGCTTTCCTCTTTTCCTTGTCTAGGTGGGGAAGACTAATCAAATGCTAGAGGCATTTCACATTCCCTTGCTCCTGGTTCTACCCTAGATAAAAAATCTTGTTCACTTATAATTTCTTTGCTTGCTTATGCAAAAGTATTTCTTTCTTTCCTTGGATCAAATAATGGCGCCTTCTCTGAAGCTCTTTTGATCCCTGATCCATCTGTAGTCTTTCCTGAAGTCACCCTATCTTCTCCTGTGACATCCCCTCCTCTAATAATAATAGTGACTATGGGTTCCTCACCACGAGGTTCAACTATTATTAGTTGGACTTACTGGTTTCCACCTCGTCTTTCCTGAACTTTAGCTAGCAATACTGGACAGTCTTCAATGACATGGTCAAATGGATTACAGTAGATGAAAGTAGTACAAGGGTTTTGAAAATCCCTTTCCAAATGACTTGGATGGGCACAATTATAACAAATAATCTTACCTCAACCTTGACCCATGCCTCCTCCTCGTCCTCTTCCTTTGAACCCATCGCGAGGGTTGAAGTTTCCTCTTCCCAGGGAATTGAACTATGCAACATTCCCTTCTGGCTGTAATTCTCCTTGAATTATATATGCATCCCTTGATCTTTCATGCATGAGGTCATAATCCCTATAGTCCTTCTCATCATGCCCAACAAATTTTCAGAATGTGCAATAAAGATTGGTGGGTGTCTGGACATATTTCTGCATATAATAACATTCACCAGGGTGATGTCTAGTTCTACATACCTCGCGCCATGGTAAAGTAGCTTCTTCAAAGGGTTAGGGGATCCAGAGGCCAAGTATTAATTAAATAAAAGACACTGCTTTTTGTCATGGCCCTCTACTTTACATCTGATACACCAGATGTCTTCTATTTTCTCTTTTCCTTTGTATTTATTCATGTCTTCAACTTGTAAAGATAAACTAGATAATTGATTCAAAATGTGACTCATACCTGGACTAGATTCTCCTACAGGTGTTGGTTCTAGTTTCATGGAAATCTCTAATTCCTCAGCCTGTGAAGTGACTTTCTGTTGCATTAGAGGAACTCTAATGTGTGCTAGGAGGGCAACGATGAACCATTCCTTATGTTGTTCATCTGGAATATGAAAAATTAAATGGCCTGTCAAGGTCTTAAACCTCTGATGAAATTCCCAAACAGGTTCAATCACCTTCTACTTGATTTCCTTCAACTCTATAATGCACTGCGACTCTAAATTAGGCTTCTTGAAATCTGCACTCAACGCAGTTTTAATGTCATTCAACAGTTTAGGCTGTATAGATGCTGCAACAAATTCATATACCAGCTCAATGCACGGTCTCTCAAGGTAGTACTAAACTAACCTCTCTTAAAAGCTTCGTCGGTGACTTGCTTAATGATCCATACAACTTCACATAAGAACCAGTGTTGGTCAGGATCCTCAGATCCATCTCCTCTAAAAATAGGTAACCTCATTTCATCTACCATTGATTGTCCTTGGTTTCTTGAATGAGTCAGTACTAAACTGCTTGTGATAGTACTATGAGTGCTCTGATTACTCTGGTTACTTTGGTTACTCTGGTTACTTGGTCTTGCTAAAATAATAAGAGGAGTAGCAATACTTAATTTGACAGTAGGTGTAGTACCTGAAGTTTTTGTGTTTTCTCAATGAGGTTCTTCAGTCTCTACTTCCTCTGCCCTTGTGAACTCTGAATACTCTTCATTTGATCGCTCCGTTTCTTCTCCACTGTAGAAATATTTGTCTTGTGCTAATGGCTCGTAACTCTGCTTAAACAGGTTCACAAGAGGAACCTCTCTGAAAGATATTCCACTGCACATGTGTCCAGCCTCTGTGTCACTGTCATTGTCTAAATTATTGATCATTAGCTTTAAACTCCAATTGATTATTGTAGATTCAAGATATTCTTCTCATGCAATAGATTCTTAATCTTCAACTTCAAAAAGTGTAGAAACTTTCCTCTAGGTCCCTTGAAGAAATACCTCTTTGCTTGGCTATATGATTCCACTATGTTAATAGAAAATTCAATAATGTACCCTCCAATAGTGCTGTCAAGCCATAGATCCACTTCCCTTGATACAACATTATAAACTTTCTTGAATTTCTTAATCAACACCAATGTCCAAATCACAGGTGGTCTAGATCTGATTTCAAACTGAGTGTCTTCTAGTATGGCTTACCACTCATACAACTCTTTATGAACTCCTGCAAAGAAAATCTCATGCACATCAGTAAAGATGTACCTTCCCAACCAGTCTTCTGTACTAATGCTAGGGTTCTTGTTCTGAGCTATGACGAAGTCCCTTTATTGTTATTATATCCAATTCTGAATTTATGTCTTTGATGGAAACCACCTTGACATTCCCTTAAGAAGATCCCGGTCCCGATAACAAAACCATTTGTTGGCACAAAGGCAGACCCAGGGTTCAACTCTAATAGTGCACCAACAAAACCTAACAACTGGCCCTTATGGAAACACCTACGAAGTAGATAAAGTCTCACCCAAAGTAGCAATAGGGGGGTTGCAGGACACAGGTGTCTACAACCATAGGAAACGCAAGATGATTCCTAAACAACAACGTAAAATAGCCCAGAGATTATTAACAATATTATGCTTAACTTCACGAAGTAAGTTATATCTTCTTATCTTCAACAGGAAAAATGTTAGTGCAATAAAAATATAAAAGGAAGTAAATAACAAAGCATCAACCACATGGAACAACGAGATTTTACGTGGTTCACCCTCTCCCTAGGGCTATGTCCACAAAACTGTGTTTATTGATAAAATAGATGAAAATATACAGTTCTGTATGCGCACTCAGCTGCAAATCCTTCTCTCTCTTCCTCTTTATTCCCTATCCCTTCTCACACATATGCAGAGTTGATCTTCACACCCAGCTGAAGATCCAAAAATACAAGAATACCCTAAAGCATAACACTTTTACATCTCAACACCACTATTGCCTCTATATCCTCTCAAATTTTCTAAACCTCTATTTCTACATTCCATGACTCTTAGAAAACCCTAGGTCCAAAGCCCAAGTGCTAAAACCCTAGGTGCCAAAACCCTAGGTCCACATAACCCTCATTTTAAGGACTTTGCCAACCTGTTCTTCCTTCTTCTCTGCAAGGTGATCCAAAGCACTCATTAGTGTCTTCTTCCACTTGCTGACTTGTCCACGATCTCTCTTCTTTGGTTCTTTGTCTTCTTTGATCTTCTCTTTCAATGACTTGATTTCCTTTACTTCATTCCTTCTTTAATGCTTCTTTAACCACTTCGACCCTTACTCGGTTTGTGTGCCTTCCACGCACTTCATACTTTGTCTTTATTCTTCCTTAATCTTCTCTTTCTTCCTTAATGCATGATCAAGGGCCAGTATAAGGAAAGTCCCATAATTGGTGGATCTGGTTCTGTGCGAAACATATCTGAAAACAAAATGTGGAATTTGGAAATCTGTGGGTGACAGATTTACAAGAAAAAAAAGTTTGAATCTAGAATTTATGATGATGTCTCATGAATTTCTGTATACCTGTAATACAAGTGAGACAAAAGGATCTGTCTAGAAAGGACACATGAAGGCTGTCAACTAAAAATCATGAAAGAGGCCACTGTTGAGACATGAGAACCCCGTGGTAAGTCATGATCGCTTGGAATATGTGTTGGACACACCTACCACACTTAGAGGGGGGGTGGGGGTGAATGAGTGTGGGGATATTTTTCCCAAAACTTCCCTCTTACACAAAAACTCCTTAGTTAACATTCAACATTTTTTCATTACTCATTGCTTAGAAAGCACCATCAAAAGAATTTATCCTTCCTTGCATTTCGGCCTTCTTTTCTTCACCTTTCCTCAGAATTTCGGCTTAGATATCCTTGGTTACCTCAGACACATATAGATATTCAATATTCTCAAGTGTGATTAAAATG
>ML780320.1:416829-435586 GCA_009831015.1 Picea engelmannii | reverse complement strand
ACACCCATGGATGGATAGTATACATCATGCTATTTCCGGTGGTATGTGGCACGTCACGTGGATCCTCATGGTTGAGGAGAAATGAATTTTTGAATATGACAAAGTGAATTGTACATGTAGGCCCTGAAGACAATTAAAGAAAATAATTACAAACTAAGAAAGTGTTAGGTCGGCCCTAATGTTAAAAGGAAGTGACATAAATGTTATAAATAAACATCATTATACATTCATTTTATACAAGTCGAATTTCAGAGAGAAGAAGAAGTAAAAGAAGGCCGGATTTCAAGGGAGGATGAAGTCTTTTGGTGATGTGTTCTAAGTATCAACATGATATTCAACATCTTCTTTATTTTCTTGATATGTCTCCTCTAGATTTAGCCATAGATCCTTGGTGGAAGTGCACTGTCCCATGCTTTCTTTGATAGGGCTTGAAAGTCCACTTAGAATGGTCTTGAGAGCCAATGCATCATTCTTCTTTCCTTCCCTTTGAGCTACAAACTTTGACTTGTTCTTCAACGGTACTGATCCACCAATGAATACCTCCCAAATAGCTACTCCCATTGTCTTTAAATAAACTCTCATCTCAATTCTCCAATTAGAGTAGTTTTCCTCATCAAGGATTGGTATTTCATCATCCATTTGTGTGTCTATGGATTTCCTTCAAGCTTGTTAAGGCTTGTAGTGAAGGCCTGCTCTGATACCAATTGTTGGAAACACCTACAACACTTAGAGGGGGGGGGAGGAGGGGGGTGAATGAGTGTGGGGATATTTTTCCCAAAACTTCCCTCTTACACAAAAACTCCTTAGTTAACATTCAACATTTTGTCATTACTCATTGCTTAGAAAGCACCATCAAAAGAATTTATCCTTCCTTTCATTTCGACCTTCTTTTCTTCACCTTTCTTCATAATTTCAGCTTAGATATCCTTGGTTACCTCAGAAACATATAGATATTCAATATGCTCAAGTGTGATTAAAATAAGAGAGCCTTGCCTCTTATTTATACTCTCCAAGTAGCTTCCTTAAAAACATCTTCTAGGTCACTTGGCCCCACTTTCCTTATTTTAGGGTTAACCCACCTCTAATTTCTCCATTAAATTTATTATTTAAATAGTTTATTTTGTATTCAATTTGACTTATAGTACACTCATCACTTCACTTTATTATTTACCTTTTAAAATCCCTTAAACCACTTTGACTACTTTGACCTTTTGGGGCTTCTAGATGACATGTGAGGGTCCTCCAACTTCATAAGGCCATAACTCTCAAACCGTGAGGAGTTATGTGACGTTCCACATACCAACAGAAATGGAATGACATGTACTATCCATATAGAACAATGTTGTCTGAAAATAAATCATAACTCATACCTTTACCCATCAAACAAACTTGGATCCATTACCCAAACCTGGGGTCTCAATCAAGGAAGATACACAAGGAAGATACACATATCAATCATCAATCAATCAATCAATCATTTGGCATCAATCAATCACTTGAAATAAATCAATGACATCAATCAATCAAACCATTGGCATCAATGATAACATGATCCAACAATATGTTGTGTTGAGGTAACACAAGTCGAAGGGATGACTTGACAGAGAAAGTGTGAGGGACGCCTCGACTGTAAGGCTCGATGAAGTCTATGGGATTATTCTTGTGCAAGAAAACCTTGGCAAGGCAAGATGGATCACCCGAGGAACTGTATAGCAGAGAAGGGGATGCCTGAGCCTAGACCTAGAGGGTGAGTGACCATAAGGAAGAGGAGACTCTGATAGTTCTTGTAAAATATTGATTGGGATCATGCACACAATGGGTATGTCTAGGAAAAACAATGATCCTAGATATTAAGACAACCATGTGGATACAATTTACAAACTGTGCAGATAAGTATTGTGCTAGATTATGAAATTTTCCTATAAATTTTATGCAACAGTAAAAATGTTTTCACATGAGACTATGATTAATGTGCTTGTTGTTCAAGAATTATTGGAGGTAGGTGAGGAATATTAGGAGTCTGAAAAAGGAACTGACTAAGGAAGAAGGTCAAGACTTCTGAAGTGGTTGAATGAGAAAGGCATGACAAGTGTTTCTGAGAAAGATCACTGAGGACAATGTTCCTCTTAAGGGGGAGGGAATTGTAACATCCCTGTTTCCCCCAACTTGTAATTAATCATTAATTATAATTACTGTTATCACATATAATTGTCAAGGGTTGCAATAGGTGATCTAAGTCCTTTTTTTGCATAGGTATCAGCCTTGATCACAAAACACAACATTCAAAAGCATCCCATTTCAAGCTTAAAATACAAGCAACGGTCGGGTTAAATTTTCAATGATGAAGATCCCATGAGTAGTTCATATAAGCGTCTCTCAGGTGATTAGGAGTTCAAAGTAGCACAAGTATTAATGAATAAATAGAGGAGCTGAAGTCCTGAAGTAAATCTAATCCATTGAAGGCTGAGTACACATGGAGGCAGATCCCTCACTTCGGAAGATTTACTTTGGAGGATTGTAAGAGCTGTGCGTTGAAAAGTCCCGAAGAGCCGAAGCCTAAACTCTCGAAATAAGTCTCAACCATACAAATCAAGAGGACACACGTCGCCAGATCTCGCACTTCAAAAATTCGTCACTTCAAAGGATTGTAAGAGATATGCATTGAAAAGGCCCGAAGCCCGAACTCCCGAAGTAATTGTGAGCCATTGATCTTCGCAGAAGGAAGTAGGGTCCATCCAAAAGCAACGTGTGGTAGAAAAAGTGGGGCTTTCCTAGATCATAGATCGCGATCATATCAATGGCTCGCATGTATTCAACATGTCAAAATTGTGCAAGGATTAGTGGCTAGAAAGAAGCCTGGGAGTTGCAGATAAAACACCACGCTTCCTTCTCCATCGGATAGTAAATATTTACTATGGGAATCTAGACTTCGATAGTTTTAGCTCCTCCCCTCTCAATTTCATCCATAGTGTTTTCTCTTGAATTCCATAGATCACTGCCGTGTGTCCATCCAAATCTAACAGTAGTAGCTTGCTTCGGGACTCCAGGCTTTGAGAGTTTCAGCATCTTCGCTCCTGATTTCATCCAGAGTGTTTTCTCCCGAAGTTCGTCGATTGCTTCCATGTTTCCATCCAAATCGATGGTCGTCGTTCACTTCGGAGCTCTAGCTCTACATGCATACCTCCCCCAAGCTCTGAAGTGCCAAAGTACGTGACAGTCATTAGTTCAGATATGTGGCGCTCTCATCAGTCATGACACTTGGCATCCATTTGAAAATGACATGTGGCACTCATTCCAAGAACCTTTGGGAATATCATCCACTTGTTTCCAAGTGACACATGTCACCTCTCTTTTCATGAAATGTCAAAATCGTCATGCTAGGCCACCACGTTAGATCATCCTTTGGGAAGCGTACTTGTTCAGTGCTAAAATTAGAGCCATCTCCCAGCATAGTTAGAATGATCCTAAAGTTGGAAGGAAGATAAAATTTAGTGATGGAACTAGATTTAGCAGGCACACCCATATCACAGATCAAGATCGGATCAACAACCACATTTCATTGCGGGGATGCAACATGCTCAAATGATAAAATTCTTGAGCGGTCTTGCAATTGAAACCATGGTATAAAAAAAGAGCTACGTGGTGGAAGGTGGTGGATTGCAGGCTCAAAAGCGGTGTGAATATAAACCACCTTTGACGGCCCCACAATCACGTTCTCATCTAACATCAAATCCAAAAGTAGAGTGTGGTAGCCCCCTAGGCATTAAGCCTCATCCTGGTCCCGATGAAGGATCAATTAATGAAAAAGGAGTGGTGGTTGAAACCTCGAATCACTCCATAAATGGAAGGCATGGAGGCTTTATCCATGGAGATAGAGCTATCAGCCCAAGGTACCACGATGGACGAGTTTCCCTGCAGGCCCATGCCGAGCTGAATTTGCGTCTAACAGGAGGATACACGCATAGTCTGACAAAAGAAGGCGCAGACAAAAGGCTTTTAATGGAATGGCCATATCACACCCCTGGTAGTTGTGGACTGATATGAGTATAAATATATCAATTCAATATATTTTTATGGTCGTCGGATGATTGAGCAGAGCTCCCTACTGTGTAATTTTGATGCCAGAACTGTTCTCTAGTTATGTATCAAATTTGAGACTTTCGCATTAATAGAAGTCAACTTCTTTCATATCTTTATTTAAACTATGCTGAAACACTCGAGCATGGAGGATCTAGTCAAGGGTTGTGGTTCTATTGTAATGTAGTTTGATTATAATAGTGTTGTGACCTGTTTTAGTCAGCTTCCTTGTTACCTTATTTCCCCTTATGCTGAAAGGCTCAGGCATGGAGGATCCAATCGAGTTGTTGTAGTTGCATGATAATGTAGGTTTGATTATTATGCTTCTGTGACATATTTAAGTGTTTGAAAATTGAGTTCAAGAGTGCTCTTGAGCCTGATTTTTTCTTCACCAAGTTGCTTGAAAGTTGGATGCCCATAACAGTATTGTTTACCTCTCTCACTAAGTCTTCCTTCTGCTGACACTTAAACTCAAATCATTGACTAAAGTTAATGAAGAACTCACTTCCCTATGTGTTTCTTGTCCAGTTTCAGTCTTAAAATCATTGTACCAAGTTCTATCCATTTGACCTCCACTCATAAAACCAACATCCACCAAACATTATGTTGGGTACTGGGCCTATCCTCTTGCAGTCCAAGGATGAATCTCAATGCTAACAATTATCATGCTATGGCATGGGAACAATGTAAATGTATTATGGTTTAAACTTCCAATGAATGACTGTGGGGGGGTGAAGCCTTGAATTACTAGCCATGATATCACTAGAGGAAAGATTGAGGAGATTGTAGAGAGGGTTCATTAGTTCAAATGACCCAAATTTCCTTTGCTGAGATAATGAGCCTCTTTGGACCCCAAGGAGAGAAATGAATTAATGAAAAAGGACTGGTGGTTGAGAAATCAACCACCCCCATGAATGGAAGCATGGTTTGACTGAATAATGTTAGCCTGAAGTACCACAGGGTTTGGCAGACCAGGCTGACCCAAGTGTTACACCTCAAAATCACTCAACTGGATAAGTGTCGAATATGCCTCTCACTTGTCGTAAGTGTCGCAAATGTTGTTGAATCATGCTATCACAATGCAGACACTAAAGAGGTACTTGAAACATCTCATGTACCTGGTTTGAAGGAAGAAACTGGTTCACTGGAGTCAAGCATCTCTTAACACCTGACAGGGCTTCTTAATCAAGAGTTTGGAAGGGGAACGCTCCCCTAAAACTGCCTGAGAAGCGTTGGCACCCCTCTAACAAGCCTCATAAGCGTTATAGCACTTCTCTGCCCCTTTGTAGGAGCGCTGCTCAGATTTGAAGCGCTGACGCTTCCCTTGACCTTCTCTGGAGTGTTCTAGCGCTCTGATGCCCCTTCTGAGGGAGCGCTCTCCATTCTGGGTAAATTGTTAGCCTAGTGAGAAGAATAGGGGGAGAATCATTCGAGTTTAGGAGGCGGTTGAACTCGAATTCTTGTTTTTTTCAAAAGATATCTGATCCAAGGAGGAGGTTCCCAACTGGTTCTAAACATAACCCAAGAGGTTAGGCCCCTCCCAATCTATACAAGCAAGCTCTATGGTGATGAAGGAGGAGGAAGAATTGAATATGTGAAACTTATGATCTTGGAGGTAACTTATAGTCAGCCAAAGGAGAGCAATCAGTGAAGCTGCTGTTATCTAGGTCGTGGATCTTTCAGGCAAGGGTTAGATGAAGAGGATTTGACGAAGCTGTCGCATTCGCATCTACGATTGTAAGCACTGCTGTCATTATTCTCATTAATATGACAATCTTGGCCTGTTTCTTTCTAGTTTGTGTCTAATGTTACATGAACTTATTATTCATTGGTAGATCTATTTTCAAGCTAATGTCAGTAGAGTAGGAAGTGGTCATATCTTGTTTTGTCCACAGACCTCATCGAGGAGCAAAAGGATTGGAGCGAAACTCGGAGCGTGCAGGGACAAACGTCGATTAAAAGGTACTTCTGTTATTCTCCATTCTCACGCATTAGGCTTAGATATATTTGAAAGGAAGTCAGTGTCCACGTTAAGCACTTTTCTATCTAGAGTTAAGGTCAAGCTCTAGAGGTCGATCTACTTGTCCGCAGGCAGATTTTCCTACAACAGAAACTAGCGACTCCACTAGGGAGATAGCCTCAAATCGAAACCTCTTGTTTTGGTTTTTTCTCCTCATTGACCTTGTTCTACCCTTTGATTGTTTCAGACCTGGTTTACCCCTCTTTGATTAGTTTCACAAGCTGATTGGCTCCTTACCTTGTTGCATTCAGCATATTTGTCAAGTTCAGATCTCAATTTTTGAAATTTTTTGACATTTCTGGGACTTTCAGACCCTGGCGCCCCTAACCTAGTGTTATCAGAGTGCCAACGCTTCTTGTAGCCCTACACAAAGTGCTATAACGCTCTTTGCCCTTGGCAACAGAGCGCCGGCCTCCTTTTGGCCCAAAACCCTTCACAATTGCATTTTTTTAGCGTTTGCCTCTGTGGCTCTTGTGCTGAGTGATCTAATGAGTCAATTTTTCTTCCTGTTTATCCTTGACATCGGTCTTGATTGAAGGACAAATGCTTTTTTTGATTGAATCTTGTAGCCTTCTTCACCTATTTCCATTGAGTTTTCCTGTTGAGTAAAGCTTGAAATCTATGCATTGCTTTTCTTTTCTCTTCAGTTGAGTAAAACCTTGGTGAAGGTTATCAACAACCTATAGGCCTCTTTATCTTGATTTCAGTCAAATCATTGTTCTTCAACTCTTGTTTTTGGGTGTGAAGTTTGTCTTTTTCTTTGATTGTTTCTTTCGTTTTTCGTTTTGATTGCTACGAAGGGTGTATTGTTTGTGTGTTTTTGCTTATGCTAGTTTGGTTCTCATTCATACCAAGAAGATAATTAGTAAAGATAAGCATTGTGATTGTATTGACTATCATCCATACGCAAACAATAAAGAATATCTTCATGATTGATTGAGCATAATAGAAGGCATTTAAAAGTTTGCATTACATCAGGATTTGATTAAGTAAGGAATTGTTTGGAAGCATTCCGTAGTTGTTCTTGTTAGTGAAAGAACCCTCTCTCTCTCCCATAGCTAGATGTTCATCGAAAGGAAATGATTGCTTATCATGCTTGATGCACTCTTTGGGCCAGAGTCGTAATTCCATTCGTTTCACTTCCATGCACCCCTTTTCATAAAGAACAACCACTAAAATCAACGCTAATTAAAATTTATCTAGAACTTTTTCTTTGTTAGAATCCTCCACCAATAGTAGAATAGGTGTAGTACTTTGGATTAGGCTGTGAGCATAACTCTCCAAAGTTGTCAAAACAAATGTTAGCATCCTGAGTTAGGGAGAGTAAATCCAGTTATCGTATAAGTCTGCCTGGGATCCCCCTCTCACACAGGGGTTACGCACGAGGTTGCATTCAGGTAAGCTACGGGGACTAACCCTCCGTGGTTTAAATGATTGTGGTGGTCGGATCGTATTATGGGGATCACTTTGAGGTAAATCCACAATTGCTGCGTGGAATCCTCTTAGTTGGTTTCGGGCTTGATACCCTGCCCATACGTTCGGATCGAACTGTCGACTGTTCCCGCCCAGGGGATGACTGTGAATTGGTAACCTTAGTGGCCATAATCTTTAGGTTCTTACACAAGGTGACGGTGACGGGAAGTCTCACTGTACCTGGAGCAGACATTGGTCAAACTCACTCGGGCTCCTTGGAGGGTAAAGCCACAATTACTGCGTGGAAGCTTGCACCAAGGCGTAATTCCGTTAAGTAGGTCGCCATTGTAACTGTTCCACCCTATCCCTACCCCTTCTGGACTTGATCACGCGACGTTGGATTTCATCACCAACTAGTACGGTCATCGAAAGAAGGCCCTGTTTGCTTGGTTGTGATTCTTAGATTTTTTAGCGTGTGCTGTTTCTTTTCGCTAGTTGGCCATAGATTTATTTCGTTGATTCTTTTCTTCTGCCAACATCGATCCTCCACGACGCTCGCGGAGGCTACAGGGACTTCCTCCAGAAAATATGGAAGGAGACATCCCTTTACCCCCTCATTCTACGGAACAATCTCCCCAACAGGGAGAGGTTCGAAGCACTACAACTCCTCAGGAAGAAGTTCCCATCCCTATAGAGAATTTTAGAAACGTGTCGGAATTCCCGGAAGCTTATCGCATTCCGGAGGGATATGAACGACAACTCCTCCACCTGAACTCTGCTGGAGAATTTGTTGTCATAAACCCCTCTAATGCTCCGGCTGGGTCTCCTCAACACCCTTTACCCAACGACCCTTTTTGGACTGAAAACATTGTTCGGAGTCCACCACGCTTGGTGCGAGATCTTTATGGAATGGGAGAAGGCGCTGACGTACCTTTCTCCTACACTGTACCCCCAAATCACTTCGCCGGTACTACCACTTTTACGGCCACACCAAACGTTGCTCCGAGCACACCACCCATTGGTCCAAACGTAACATCCGTTGGCCCGAGACCCACTATTCCCCTCCAGACAACCCATTCAACATTGACCCCGCACGTCCCGACCATCCCCGCCGGTAATGCGGTAGTTAATCAAACACCGATTGGTACACCTGTAACACCAAGACCGAATCTCCCTTTTGGATTTAGGGCACTGAACGCATCTGCCACTACCACTGCGCAAACCACTGCTCAGATCATACCGGGAAGTTCCATACCTACACAACAACCCGGAGGAACCGTTCTTGGTGGTTCTAACCCAATCGGTAACACTGGTCAATCTTTCACGTCTGGCCCTCAAATCCCGGGAATTCTACCTCAAACTGGGGGGAACCCTCCCTCCGGAGGGAAAATTCCATTCGGGGGGCACCCTCATGCTGGGGGGAAACCTCAAGCCAGAGTCCACCACTAGCCACAAGGACAAACTGTGTCCGTTGCACCCAATCCGTGGAGCATCCCTTTTCAAGGAAATCCGCTTGCCTCCATAGGACAAACTATGCCTGCCGCATCTAACCCATGGAACGTTCCTTTCCAAGGAAACCCACATTTCCCGACAGGACAAAATTCCCAGACTCCGCAACAACCTCCTTATGGAAAAATGCCCAACCCAACCCTTAACCCTCAAAACACATCCGGTTATCCTCCCCTCACGCAGGCTTTTCAAAACACTTCAAATCCTATGTACCTTGGTCAAAACCAACCCAACATGAGAGGGCCCACGAGTTATAATTATCCACATAACCCAATATTGGGCCCCACTGGTGTGCCTCTGCCGCACCAGCATTACCCACAGGTTAACCGACAACTACCTTTTCTAGCCACCCTGGACCTTCCAGATTTGTCTCGGTTAACGAATGATCCCATTCATCATTCTTCAGGGTGGCCAGCTATTCCAGCAAAGCTTCCTTCTGATATCCCAAAATTCGACGGAAAATCCGGAGAAGACCCGAACAACCACGTAATGACCTTCCATTTGTGGTGTTCATCAAACTCCCTCATGGACGACTCAATTTGTTTGCGTCTTTTCCAACGGACACTTACGGGTTCCGTCGCGAAATGGTATATTGAATTACCACGCGCATCTTTTTACGATTTCAACTGCCTCGCCATGTCCTTCCTCACACATTTCCAATTGCCCATCCAATACGAGACGGGTACTGAACTATTAACCTCTCTTCGTCAGACAACTTCCATACACATCTCCGATCATATCCATGAATGGAGAAGACGACGAAGGCTAATTAAAGTGGTCATCCCAGACCAATTATTAGCCGAATGGTTCACAAAATCTTTACTACCCCAGATCACTCGTGATGTTGCCATGGGCGGTGTGGTCACTGAGGAAGAAGCCATTGCCCGAGCTCAGTACTTAGACTTAGTCTATTTGCAATCCGGTACTCTGTATGAGTTGATACCAAATGCTACCCGTCCCAATAACGATCCATCCAAACCATCAACCGCTTCGCACGCGGATGGAGTTATTGGCTCCGTCAAAACCCAATCTACCACTCAGTCTACTGGAACAATCCAGCGGCCCACTGCCACGACCGCCCCCAGTTCAACTACACCCTCTTCTACCCCCACCCAAACCCAAGTCTCTGATGTGAATGCGGTCCAATCAACCCCTTCACAGCAACCTAGGGGCAAGAAGAAAGCGAGGAACAAACCAAAGAAGAATAATAACAACGAACCACCCAAGACTCAACCACAAGCCCCTGTTGCTGGAAAACAACCACAGTGAAAACCAAAATTCCCATGTCTCATTTGCGGTGACGATCACTACACTCGAGACTTCCCACATCGCGATGAAGTGGCTAAAATTTTCAAAGGAAATTCACAACCCGCTGTGCTTACTCATCCCTTTCCGCAACAACAATCTTTGGTTGCACAAACTCCCATGCCGGGGGGCAGTTCCAACCAACCCCATGATGAGGCATCGACAAGCGCACACATTTACATGTTCAACGGGGTTAACCTAACCACTCATTCTGTGACATATGACACACCAGTTAAACCCGATAAGCTGAAGACTTCTAGCAGTTCTTTGCCAGATCCTTTACCATCTGCTGCCAATCCTCCGTTTGTTAGCCCTCCATCCGGGCCACTTCAGATTGAGAAACCTTCTTTTGACTCCATATTACGCCCTCCTAAGAGCACCATTCGGAAATCCACTTTCAATCCTAATTCACGAGCTGCCCAAAATTACAATATCGTAGAAGATTTGGCCCAAGCTCCGTGTGCCATGTCCGCATTGGAGGTGTTACAACACTGTCCTACCCAACGTAAGACACTCTTAGCTGCTATTGGCGCTTTTGATCCCGAGTCATCAAACTACATCACGTTTAATCTGGATAATTATCAACCATGACTCTCCCACCAGCTAGCTTTCCAAATCGATGTTGTTGTTCATAACCAACAAATTCATCGAACCATCCAGGATGAGGGAGCCTCTACCTGTGTCATGTCTCTATCCTGTTGGAAAGGTTTGAAATCACCTGGCCTTAACAAATCCCCTATGATGTTACGCGCTTTCGATGGATGAGGTTTCCATCCTCACAGATTATTGCAATCCCTCTCCGTTCAATTGGGCGGCAAAACCGTCACCATTGATGTCGAAGTGGTCGACGCTCCCCTCGATTACAATCTATTACTCGGAAGAAGTTGGTTCTACGCTATGACTGCTGTCACTTCGTCGGTGTTTCGATGTGTACAATTCCCTCATCAAGGAAAAATTGTCACCATCGATCAACTTGTTTTTTGTACACTCGACGCCTGCATCCCTGCCACCAACAATATTCCTTTCCTGGGAGACCACATGGTTACGTATGAAAGCGTTGGTGTTGGCTTATTGAAAGATTCTAGCCTCATGGGTACCTTCCCTACACCACTTCCACCTACTACACCTCATATTGCCGCCGTCAATATGATCTCGACTTTGCCTTACCAATCCTTGGAATCATCTGACCCTTGGATTGTGCCTAGTCCTTTGGAATTCGATGGACTCAGTGACACCATGCCACTCAGCCCAGCCGAGGCCGCATACGTAGCTATCCAATCTACCTCTCCCTCTTCGAACACTTCGCATTCATTGGCACCCGACACTTACTCGGTGCCCTCGTGGTTGAATTCACTATCATCTGCCGTTGATTACATTTCCCACATTTTTCCTTCCAACGAATCTATCATGGAAATGCTTAGCATTGACGATCTGCCCTGGGATGAAAACCACCACCGATCCTCTTTTCTTCCACCTCTGGAAGAGGTGCAAGACATACAATCTGTCTTCCCCCTCGATGTTACCAATGCTTCACAATACCCTACCCTCACCCAAGATACTTTCTTCGAGGGAAACATGGGTAATATCTATACCACAATCACAATTGACATTTCAGTCAAAGAAGGTGTTGTGGAAAACATAAATCTTGGTGCTAATTGCACGCCCGATGAAGTGGTTTCTTACACTGCTTTGTTCAAGGAATTCCGCGATGTCTTCGCATGGAGCTATGAGGAAATGCCAGGGATTGACCCTTCCATCGTCATACATGAAATCAAGACTTAACCTGATGCAAAACCGGTTTGACAGAAACTTCGCCCGGTTCACCCCAAGAAACTGGCAGCTATAAAGGCAGAAGTTGAAAAACTTCTAAAATCTGGCTTTATCTACCCTGCCCCTTTGACGGAATGGGTCTCTAACCTCGTTCCGGCCACTAAGAAACAAGGGACCATCCGTGTCTATGTAGATTATCGTGATCTTAACAAAGCTTGTCCCAAGGAAAACTACCCTACACCCTTTATCGATCAAATCATCGATAATTGCGTGGGAAGTGTGATCTTCTCTTTCATGGATGGCTTTTCTGGATACAACCAGATCGAAATCTTACCTGCTGATCAACATAAGACATCCTTCATCTGCCCTTGGGGAACTTTTGCATACCGAAATCTACCTTTTGGCCTTAAAAACGCTGGTGCCACTTTCCAGCGAGCCATGTCGTACGCTTTCCACGACATCAAGCATATCGCGGAACCCTACCTCAATGATTTACCCGCCCATTCATCCAATTGACTCGATCATATTGATCACTTGCGGGCAATTTTTCTTCGATGTCGTTTCTATCGTATTCGCCTGAACCCGCACAAATGCATCTTCGCTGTCGAATCCGGTCGACTCCTTGGTTTCATCGTCTCCAAATACGGGATCAGGGTGGACCCCCTGAAAATCAAGGCCATTCTAGCCTTACCCCCACCCACAAACTTAACCCAACTTCAAAGTTTGCAAGGCAAAGAAAACTTTCTCCGCCGTTTCATCTACAATTACACCGAGATCACTAAAGGATTTATGTGACTACTGCAGAAGAACATCCCTTTCATCTGGGATGACACTGCCCAATGGTCATTCGACGCTCTCAAGCATGCTTTGACCCACGCTCCTTTGTTACATCCTCCCGATTATACAAAGGATTATATCCTTTACTTGGTTGCTTCTACTTCCACCATTGCGATGGTGTTAGTTCAAGAGGACTCTAACAATGAAGAACACGCGATTTATTATCTGCGCAAGAGTTTACCTGGACCCAAACTCAGATATTCGGACGTCGAGAAACTGGCTATGGAAGTTGTCATTGCTGTCCAATGATTCCGCCACTACATCCTATTACGCACCACCACGGTAATCGTAGACTCTAACCCCATGTACCATGTCTTGACACGTCAAGTACTTGGGGGAAAATATTCGAAGTGGATCATTATTCTTCAAGAATTCGATCTTGAGTTTACCAAGGCAAAGGCCAAAAAATCCTTGGTGTTTGCTGAGCTCATTTGTGCTCTCCCAAGTGCCGATGAAAACTATGAACTTAGAGACCCTCTTCCTGATGAGTCTCTCTTCCTCATCAGCACCTCCGACCCCTGGTATGGAGACATTCTCCTTTACCTTCAAACCCAACGTTTTCAGCCGAACATCTCTCGAGAAGAGCATCGATGCATACATCACCACTCTCGCCGTTACCTCATCCTCGGTGACACTTTATACCGTCATGGTATTGACACCATTCTTCGGCGATGTCTGATTCACGAAGAGGCTGAACGCGTTTTGAACGATTGTCACCTTGGCGCTTGTGGCGGTCACCTTTCCGGGATGGCCACAGCCCAAAAAATCCTACGTGCCGACTACTTTTGGCCCTCGATCTTCAAAGACTGCATCGAGGCCGTCAAAAAATGCCCATCCTGCCAAATCTTCAACAAGAAGGCACGAACCCACCCTGCTGCGCTGCATCCCATTATTTCCATCGACCCCTTTTCCCAATGGGTTATCGATTTCATGCAGTGTAAACCTACCTCAGCCGGGGGACACGGTTACATCATCGTCGCCGTTGACTATTTCACAAAATGGGCTGAGGCTATGCCTACCTTCCTGAACAATGGCCGTACCGCAGCTCTATTCCTCTTCAACCACATCATTACTCGTTTTGGTATACCACATGCCATTGTCACCGACCATGGTGCACACTTCAAAAACCAGATGATGAGTGAATTACACATCAAATTGGGTTTTCTCCATGAAAACTCATCCCCTTACTATCCTCAAGAAAATGGACAAGTTGAAGCTATCAACAAAGTCCTAAAAACCATGATCCAACGCATGGTAGGGGAAAACAAGACATCGTGGAATTTACAACTGTTTTCCTCTCTCTGGGCCTATCGCATGTCTGTGAAAACATCAACTGGATTCACTCCTTTCCAGCTAGTCTATGGCATTGAAGCCATCTTACCAATCGAGTGCAAAATTCCGTCACTAAAATTGAAAGTAGAACTCCTACCCCATACTTCTGCGGAAGAAGAACGATTCTTATACCTGTCCAAATTGGACGAGACACACCGTGATGCTGCTCTCGTTAATAAGGCACATCAGAGATGGATCAAGAGTCAATATGACAAATCCGTCCAACCTCGAGCCTTCGTAGAAGGAGACTTAGTCCTCGTTTATGACCAAGCACACGATAAATTGGGAACAGGAAAGTTAGAACCTATGTGGCACGGTCCTTACATCGTGAAGTGTGTTTTACACATAGGTGCTTATGAACTAGTAGATTATGATGGAATTTCCTTAGGAGAGCCCCGAAACGGGCTTTACCTTAAAAAGTACTATGCCTAGATCACCTAGCATCTGTACGTTGTACACTATTGTATTTTTATTTTGGTGTGCCTTTTCTTTCGCGTGTCCGAGTCTTACCGTTGCCACTCATGACTGTGCTTGTGTTTTCATGCGCAGATGACGTCTACCTTTCCTATCTTTTTTGGGTTCGCGGATGGTGCCAGCCGACACACCCGGAACATTGCTTCGGCAGCATGGGTTATTTATTAGTTTGACGAGGTGGTGAGTTTAGGAGGCATCTGTTTAGGACCAGCAACCAATAATATGGCAGAATATCACGCTGTCATTGGACTGTTAACCCAGGCCTCCTCCCTAGGTATTTCCCGCATCATTATTTATTTAGACTCCCAACTCGTGGTTTATCAACTCAACCGCATCTATGCTATCCGTAGTCCTATCCTGCTACGTCTACACTTGCAAGTTCGCCGTCTCGAACGAATGTTCGATTACATTGAATATAGACACATTCCAAGAGAACTTAATAGTGTTTCAGATTCATTGGCCAATTATATCATGGATCGGTATTTAGCCCATAGATAAGATTCAAGGAAAGCAAAAACTGTATATTGCATGTAAATTAAAACACACCACAGACATCATCATGTACAAACCATCGGCATCATAAAACTCGAAACTGTATATATATATATATATATATATATGGCGTGATTGAAATATTTACATTACATCAAAAAGTCTGTAAGAGAAGAAAATATTGGGCTCATCCACCCATACAACTTCGCCAGACAAGGCGTACAAAAACATGGTCTCGGGGAAACTCTAATCCCCCTGTGCTACGTTGTGCTATGTATAATACAACACTGTGCGTACTATGCGTCTCAACAGAGAATTGATATTCTCTAGCACCCCTACAGTGTGTCGCTACAAATGCAGAGGCACGTCCCCTCTCCGCAGAGGAGGGATACCCATCGTAAGGCCCTGGAGGTTCCTCTCAACCTCTTGAAGGCCCGCCACCGGCACTGCTGGGTCTGCTACAACTGGGGCACTGCCACGACGTCCTGGCACTGGAATACCCGTTGGGCGCACTGCTCCCTTGTCTGCACATCGAAGGTAAGACATCTGTCAAACACTCTCTTACATACACAAAAAAATACATATGCATCAAAAACATAAAAAACAAACTAGACAAGGTATGACTTAGTCTCTCACCTGACTCATCCCAATCCTCCCCCTCAGGCAAAATCAAATCCATACTCTCGCGGAAATCCACATCAGCGTACGGGAAGTCCTCAATCAGAAGGAACTTCCACCTCAACCAGGCAAAGAAATCACAGGTAAAACAGAACTCCGATTCCGAAACCAACCTCGGGGATAGGCTAGTCCACCTCTCCATCCGAGGCTCATCCACTGGTCGTGCTGCCAGCGCAATATGAGGCTGCATCTGTGGGATGCACTCCAAGAAAAATGAGACTAAGAAAGAACCATAGCCAAATTTCTTTTGGCCGTTCCTGCACCGAGAAATTTGTTCCTTCACATTTCGAAGGAACGCTGCACTCAAGTTGAACAGTGTGGGCTCTAAACATTGGATGCCATAAGCCACCTGTGACCTCGAAGCCAAATGAGCGCTAGTACTACCAGTCACACTAGTGATAGCAAAAAATATGGATCGAAGGGCCAGATCCCGAATATCTTTGATAGGGATCCTTCCCCCTACCAATCTTGCCCCCGGAACACAATGACATGCCAAATACATGTCCACCTGCTCTGGCAATGTCCTCTGTCTTTAAAATCTATGGGAACCCCTCTTTTTGAGAGGCCGGTCAGGAAATACACATATTCCAACTCGATAGTCAGGAGCTGTGCACCGATACGGAATCCCTGTTTATTGATGTCCCAGAGATCAATGATATGCTCAAGCAATAGAACTTCGCTCTTCATTTTTTGCAGTTTGAAGAACTTGAGTAATCCGCAGGCCCTCAAAGTAGCCCACGTACGGGGACTCCGTAGAGCAGCTATGTCATCCATTTCATGTTCCCGCTCTTTCCACTCGATCATGGTTGCCGAATATGTCTACAAAACAAAAATTCAAAATTTCCATCATTCCCCACGTTTTTGTCATTTTGGCAAAATTCAAAAAGCATTTTAAAGCATGAAAACGAATGCCCATGACATAAAAAGGTAACTAATCATCATTTTAGACCACCACACCCTTTAAAATTCACTAAACAATGATTAAAACGTGACAAAAATGAAAAACGTTTTGAGGGGGTGCATGGGCCCATGAGGGAAGTTTTTTTGGATTTCTTTGGTCAAAATGGTCGACCCAACCAATGGTTAAGGTGTGGGCATCTTAACAACCATTTCCCAATACAATTTCATGAATAATTTCCCCCGTTTTATTTACTTTCAAAAGGAGGCCGATTTGGTCCAAAATGGTCAACCTAAGGCTTCATGTTTTAAACTAATGATGCTATAAAAATCAACTTGGAACCATACAATTAAAAGAGCAATGAACAAGCATATACCTGATTCGAACGGTGTGCAAAATGATCAACTGTAGTTTTGGCAGCGAGGAGAACAAGTTTGGCTCCAATCGAGATTCTCCAATGCTCCACAAAATCCTTGCGAATGAAATGGTAAATGAAGTTTTTCAAGTCAATCTATATTTATAAAATTTCATTTTCATAAGCTATGGTCATTTTGGGTTTATCTACTGGTGAAATTGACTTCACTAATCCCTGGTTTCTAGTTGTTGTCATCGCAGGTTGTTGGCAATCCTGATGCACCTTCCACCTTGTCATACTTATGAGCATAGTCTTAGTTCGTTCTCGAGCTCGACAATATGAGAACGCAACCGGGTAAACTTTTATCTCTTTTTCGGACCCGTATGAATCCAATCACACGAAAAAGGAACCCCCCTGGAGTCTCCATTAAACCCTTTTCAGACTCTCTAAATATGAAAAAATTGTCGAGTGATCTTGCTTCCTTTCACACTTGTTAAAAGGTTAGAAAGGGCGTATGGAGTGATAGTTTAACCCTTTTTCGGTCTCGTTGGAATACTGTACGAAAAAGGAATTGAGAGAGTTCTCTTTTAAGTGTTTTTCCAAACTCTATAATCCCGAAAAACCTTCGAGTTTTCTGTCTCTGGACTCGTTAAAGCACACATCGACAGACCCATATGGGACTGAACCTTTGCTTCTTCCAGTTCATTAAACAAAGGAAGAGGAACTTACCGAAGGTAAGTTATATCAAGCATGTGTTATCCTCCTCAAGCTCGTTAAATTAAAAAGAGATACTCATCTATTTGGATGGGGGAAAAATTGAAGGGAACAAGCCAAGCAGTCTCTTGAGAACACCATCTAACACTTCTTAGAGTCGCCCTTGAACACGGCACTTTGTCATTTGCCCATATCATAATCCGCTGAACCTCTGCACTGAGCCAATCTTTGAGTTTCCTTTCACTCCCTTGGGTCACCCGACGCTAGTCACAGTATCCATTGCATAATTTTGGTCCGTGCCACGTTTTGCTGTTGTGCCTCAGTGTTCAAGGGAAGTATCCGCCTCGAGAGTCAGCCATCCCTAATATCTTGCCTCAAAACCTGTGTCAGTCCATGTACATTTGATCTAACAATTACATCTCCATGTCCGTTTCATGTCGTTGATGGGGGATACATCAAGGCCCTCCCTCGACGATTCTATTCCTGTCGACTTCAACACATTATCCGGGAACTAGACTTAGAAACCAGTTAGTACTTTGGGACCTGCATGCCTCAATGGCAGGCCTCCTCACATTTGACAATGGGTTTACATCATTGACCCCTGATCAAATGATTCCACAGATGTTCGACCTCAACTCATCTATTCACATTCATTGGAATGTACTTAGGTACCTTGGGAATCATTGACATCAATGGTGATCTCCCTTGCACTTGTTAACGGTTCACCTCATTGACTGATGATCAAGTGGTTTCTGCCATGTTCGACGTCAAGACATCCATTCACATGGTCAGATTCGTACCATATTGGGATTGGTATGAAGACCCTGGGTTGAGCCATCACTTTGATATATGCTTTGCCCAGGTTGCGAAGGAGTTCTATTGG
>ML780320.1:406473-416779 GCA_009831015.1 Picea engelmannii | reverse complement strand
ATGTCTTATCATCTCGTAGATCCACTGTGTATTCTTCGTGGCTACGATTAGTTTGAGTCACTACGGTATAGATCCACATTGTATCTTTGGTGGCTATACCCCTGTTTGTCAATACAATTATGGATCCGCAGTGTATTTTATGGTGGCCATACCTCACAAGTCTTGATCTCCCAAGCATAGGTATGCCTGCCTTGGGTTTTGAAATATGTCATGATATTGGTTGGATGTTTGTGTGCAGTTTTCTTCAGGTTCTCCGAGTCTAAACCCTTGCTTGAATATCTACAAAGTACTTCAGTCAACAGTCCACATCTTCTGACTTCATACTTTGGGGGGCATTCTGTTACACCTCAAAATCACTCAACTGGATAAGTGTCACATATGCCTCTCACTTGTCGTAAGTGTCACAAATGTTGTTGAATCATGCTATCACAATGCCGACACTAAAGAGGTACTTGAAACATCTCATGTACTTGGTTTGAAGGAAGAAACTAGTTCACTTGAGTCAAACATATCTTAACACCTGACATGGCTTCTTAATCAAGAGTTTGGAAGGGGAACGCTCCCCTAAAACTGCCTGAGAAGCACTGGCGCCCCTCTAGCAAGCCTCAGAAGCGTTATAGCACTTCTCTGCCCCTTTGTAGGAGCGCTACTCATATTTGAAGCACTGGCGCTTCCCTTGATCTTCTCTAGAGCGTTCTAGCGCTCTGATGCCCCTTCTGAGGGAGCACTCTCCATTCTGGGTAAATTGTTAGCCCAGTGAGAAGAATAGGGGGAGAATCATTCAAGTTTAGGAGGTTGTTGAACTCGAATTCTTGGTTTTGTCAAAAGATCTCTGATCCAAGGAGGAGGTTCCCAACTGGTTCTAAACATAACCCAAGAGGTTAGGCCCCTCTTAATCTATATAAGCAAGCTCTATGGTGATGAAGGAGGAGGAAGAATTGAATATGTGAAACTTATGATCTTGGAGGTAACTTACAGTCAGCCAAAGGAGAGCAATCAGTGAAGCTGCTGTTATCCAGGTCGTGGATATTTCAGGCAAGGGTTAGACGAAGAGGATTTGACGAAGCTATCGCATTCGCATCTACGATTGTAAGCACTGCTATCATTATTCTCATTAATATGACAAGCTTGGCCTGTTTCTTTCTAGTTTGTGTCTAATGTTACATGAACTTATCATTCATTGGTAGATCTGTTTTCAAGCTAATGTCAGTAGAGTAGGAAGTGGTCGTATCTTTTTTTGTCCACAGACCTCATCGAAGAGCAAAAGGATTGGAGCGCAACTCGGAGCGTGCAGGGACAAACATCGATTAAAAGGTACTTCTGTTATTCTCCATTCTCACGCATTAGGCTTAGATAGATTTGAAAGGAAGTCAGTGTCCACGTTAAGCACTTTTCTGTCTAAAGTTAAGGTCAAGCTCTAGAGGTCGATCTACTTGTCCGCAGGCAGATTTTCCTACAACACCAAGGTCCCTCCTGACAGAAGGAATATGATAGGTTGGGAGCCATCATGGGAAGAGATATACAAAAAATAGAGACAAGGAAAACATATATATACAAAGAGGAGAACGTGCAAATCTCTCCAACAGAGAACGAGTTGGAAGGCCATGAGATTGGTGCTGAGGAAGAATATGATAAACCTCGTCGAGGCCATGACATAAAAAGAGAGATTTATGAGAGTTGCAAAGAACATAATCTGAGCAGAAGCTGAGACAGAGAAAGAATCCCTCAGAAACTGTGAGAGTTCCCTGGTGATATCATGGCTCGGCACAGGGGTGGCTGGAGCGCTAAGAATGAATTCCTCTAATCCTATGGTTAGGTGGAAAGGAAAAAACCCACAGTCAGTTAGTTGATGACCAACTATAATATATAAGTGTTTTTATGTCCTGTATGCTAGAATTGAAATGCATGATCTGATTATCTGTTGATATGATAATTTGTGCCTTGCGTGAAATTGATTATAAGAGTATTTACTATCCTTCTGTAAAATATTGTGTTTGAATAGTTGTAAGGAAATAATCCTTGCCTCTGGTCTGATCATAAAACCTTCGAGGTGTTTTCCCTAGGGAGCCACCTCATAGTTCTAGAGTAGGAGCAAATTTCTTGAGATTTCCACAGTCTCATTAATTCCATGAGATTTCCCCATACTATTTTAGAACTTAAAGTACTGTGAATTTGGAGGGAGCTTCTTTCAACCCAGTAGCCTAAGATACCACAGGCTCATTCCCACGACCTTAACCAAATATTGGCTAAGAGTAAATATTATAGTCTGATATTCCTTAGAGGATCCATATGACCAGGGTATGGGAAACCTGCACCTGTCTGAAATGAGCTAGCTCTTATTGGCTTTGGAGCTCCAGGAGATTGAAGCTATGAGATGTTATGCTTCATAACTGTTAAATTACTGAATGTCGGAGTCACGAAGGGTTGTGAGTCACTAATCTAGGGAGTCTGTTGGGGCCCCTTCTCGACCGTTCGATCGTCTAATGGATGGTCTCACATATGGAAATTTGACGAAGTCTCACTTTAGGAGAACAAGGATGTTGTAGCATCCAAACCCTGAAGGTCAAAGTTATGAAGTGACAAGAACTGTGGATCTAAGGATCCTTCAGGACCCTTCTCGATCGTCCATAATAAAGGAAACATGGGACTAGATTCTGTACTCTGGAGGTTTAACACACCAGAAGGAAGAAGGTGTAAAAGGTTGAAGACTCCCAAAGTTGCAGGGAGCCGGAGGAGATCTGAACCATCCATAAAATGGGACGCATGTTAGTATATTGTTAACTCCAGAGGAAATGAAGTGACGTGCTTTGAAAAACCATGAATCCCAAAGTAGCAGAGTAGATCTCAGTCGTTCATTAGTTGGAGACCCATGGCGAGAGATAACACATTTCGGAGGAGCGAGAGTAGAAGGGAGGAAAGACTCCTGAAGAGTCGAGAGCCAGAACAGATCTTAGCTGTCCATTGGTAAGGATATGTGTCATCAGATTCCACACTCTAGGTGGCAAAATTGACCGCTTGTCAAATGGAGGAGTGAATCCAGTCCAGGGTTGTCTAATTAACCCAATCCATTTGGATTGATCCACTCCGACAGGTTTAGCAGCTTCGTTAGCCGATCTAAGTCCTAAGAAAGCGAAAAACAAAACTAAAGAAGATAAAATAACTTGATGAATAACACTCGTTGAAAACTATAAACAGATCTAATATATATTTACAGTTTAACTCACTAATATTTATAAAATAACTCTAGTTATTACATATACAATATATACAAATGACTTTATTTCTAATATATATATAACATTTACAAAATACGAATTTTGATCGAAGTTCACAAAAATCGAATATAGATTGATTTATTAAACAACAACAAAGCTATCTTTCAATCTTTTTGATTCATTTTCTTATAATGTTTATATATGAGAAATGGAATAACAAACTACCTAATTGAAAACATAAATCACAGATAATCGAAAATGTTTTAGCTGTGGGAGGTTTCTGTATTCATTAAACTAATAAACTGACCTGTTATCGCATCCACTATTTGTTCAGTGTGTAGCATATCATTTCCATGTCTGATGAGGTAAACCCGCAACATAACCTACAATTGCTTCTCATAAACGTGAAACAACAATAATGGGATTCAAATGATATAACAAATAAGAGATACGATCACAACAATCTCATAATTTCACAAGCAACCACATTGAGATAAATCCTGCTGTGAATACTTGTGTATAAATGTTCAACAAATGATGAAGATAAATCTCTTAACCCCAAGTTTAAACAAAATCATTGCTGTATGTTAAATATGGGACACAAAACATGGATAACATATAAATTTTTATCATACCAATCTGCAATAAACCACGATAGCTAAAGCGATCATAATCTAGTTACAAATCGAAATAATCATAACTTGAATAAAAACACGATATAGAGAAGCTAAAGTTGGGAAAAATATCATATTCTATTCAAGTTTGTGAGTCAGAAATCCATAGTTTTTTTCCCCAGGCAGAGATGATTTCAAGTTTACAAAACAACATACTTATATAGGTTACAGGAAAAAAATGTTTCCTGTTGATAACATCCAATCTGTTCCAAAAAATGTGGGGGCTGCAACCTCCCAGATTCTACTTGATACCAAAAACTAACAACCTATTCTATTTAAAAACATAAATATAGTATGGCTGAGAGATGCCAACAGTGCTTCAAATCTCCTTAGAAATCATGGGTTCCTGAAAACAAATAAAAATAAAAAGATTTCAGATGTACTTTTAGTTATCAAAACAAGTAATTCAATTTTTTCTAACTAGCTACAGAATCTCATGATTTTGTAGCTAGTTATAATTTTAACTAGAATCATATTTTATTCAATCAATCAAAACAAGCTAAAAAGTAATCTGTGCAAATAAATCATGTATGCTAAATTGAGAAAGACAAAATCATACTAAACTTTTAAAAGGATCATACCTCAAATTAAGGGATTCAAACTAATCAAGCAATCTTTGAATTCACTATTGTAGTCGTTGTTTCCACATTCTTAAAAAAAATAGACCCTGTGTTTTTTTGGCGTTTGTCTTTGGTTTGAGCTATGGATTGGAGTTTTCTATTCTCCTTTGTTAGCGAATCCACCTGGTCTTCCAAATATTTAATTTGAGACTGTAGTAAAGGCACATCCCTGTAATACTTGTCGATCCAGGATCGACATTCATTATAGTGCGGCTGTAGAGACTGTGTATTGGTAGTATAAACAGCTGGAGAATCATCCATTTGACATGTAGGTTCATCACAGAGTTGGATTCCAGGAAATTCAGGATTGTCCTTTAGACACTGTGGTAAGTTGGTGACATAATCGTAGGGTCTGTCAGGACAAAGTCCATATGAGTATGGATACTCTTTGGCCAAGAACCTTTCAATTTCCAAATCAGAATCCTCACTTACAACAATTGTGTTTTGGTTTGCACAAGGCTTGGGTTTATTTAGTGCACACTGTGAAACCCAATGAGCGGCCTTTTTACTCTTATAATTGACATCGATGTTGCCTTTAAACTTTTTCCTTGTGGATTTTTTAACAGTCTTAACACAATCCTTAGGATGCAGATCCAATTGAGTATTGGGTTGGGTAGAATCAGGGTAGGTCGAGGGTTCCAAATTAGAGATAGGATCACAGGGCATGAGAGAAGGAGGAGAGATGGTAGGTTTCACGAGGGTTTCTGTGTTGACAGGTTTATCAACCTATCCCAACTCACTACTACCAAAACCATTTCATAACAGAAAAGCATCCCAACAATCGTTGTCTAATTTCAACTGATGTATAATGATAATCTTGACTAAACAATGGTAGAACAAACTATAATCAGACTTCTTCCTCTTAAACCGCTTTCCCATCTTGTATAGACTTTGAAGGAGAAAATAGGGCATGCTCAGGGGGAAATCGATAAAGTTCATAAGCAATCGCAAGTGATACAAGAAAACCAACCCAAATCTTCTCTCACAGGTAATGTACTGTTTCACAATAGCTAACAGATCATGCCATCTAGGTTTTAAATCTGAGACAGGCATACCTCGGTTGTAGCTGGTAATTCTCCTTGAGGTGAACAACAATGACCAGGGAACATCTTCAACCTTTGAGTTCTTGAACCAATTTTTCCCCACAACTAGTAAACTGGTAGCTTGGCTTATAAAATCTTCATTTACCTCAAGCTAGACGTCTCCTATTTTTTCTCTGCAATCGTCGAATGTCAACGCGAATTCTTGAGCAACTCTTAGATTAAAACCCTCCAACTTTTGAATAAACACACACATTGTCAAATGATAACAAGGTATAGATGCCATTGGGCTCAATCCTCACCACAGGAGCCATGACTAACAGAAGGTAATCAACACAGGAATTGGAGGTAGGGTTTGATAGAAAAAACACAGAGCCATAGCCCTGAGTTTCCTCAATGCAATGCAAAAACAGTTTGAAATGGTAGGCAGGAGCGTTAATCACCATGCGTGTGAAAGAGGTCATGTAGACTAAGGCCATGCAGAGCAATAATACCACGTTGTACTTAAAATGACACCTTGGCATATTGGTACGCATAAGGATCAGAACAATTGAATAGTATGCATATCCATGACTTGATCACAAAGATTAATGTATCAAATAAACATTGAACCATTAAAATTTTTATGAATCAAAACCCCATTGACATTAATCGAATGCTAAATGAGTGGAGGTTTTATACTTATGTAACCAAGGCACGTTTAAGACCAAGGGGTTATAAACTATAAAAGAAATTGTGTTTATAGAAAAAGACAACAATTCGATAATAGACCGATATGAATATTTTTCCTTTCGTTAAAAAATTGAAATCAAGTGTGAATTCAACTGTGAGTTTTCATGCTTGTAGTCATGAAAAAAAAAATTGAAAGGAAGATGTGAAAAAGAGACAAGTGATAAGTGTCATTGATCATGACAAGTAACGAGAATTTAAAGACCCTATGTAGGCAACTTGTAAAAATAGAGATTATATTATTGCTGCCAACAATGGTGACACACTGGTAGAAGTAGTTATCTCTGTAGAATGAACGGGTTCAGATTAGGATAATCAGAAAAACTTCAAATCGAAAACAACTGAAAAGCTATCTGAACATCATTATCAATTATAAAGCATTCTAGTCTCAGATTACTGTTATTTAAAAAAGACGAAAAATGACAACAATCTTAACTGAAGAGAGTCACAGTATTAAAGTTAAATCTTCAATACTATTGACAGAGCCGCTGCTACCTGCAAACATCCATAGCCTCGACAGGGATGCCATTTAACCCACTCCGATATTTGTATCCTGCCAAGAAGTTCCAGATCAGAACGAAGGACATTTAAGGTCAAAAGAATTCATATCTGAGAATTTTCATATACCTGACATTGCTTCGCTGCCAAAGGGCCTGTTCAGTACCCTGGCGAAGTTATCCTGGCATCATGCATGCATTTATCCACTGCCAACAGACCTGTTCAGTATCCCGACGGGTTTACAAGCACTTCCCATAGCCCTATGAAAGTTTATTTAGTTTTAAATATATTAATAGAGTGGGGTGATGCTGAAAATCCTGGTTTTTGGACATATCTTAGTAAATTACAGACCTTGAAGGAATTTCTTAGCTGTCCTTCATTAGGATCTAGAAATAGTTTGCTAATAAAACCGACTTTCAAGAGCAGGGAGACATCTCTGAGTTGTTCTCTTAAGGAACAGGGACAACGTAAAAAGAATTTTTATGGATGATCGTGAGTATCTTGAGTTGCATATTGAAATCAAGAAATGATTTTCAAACAATGAGTCATATTTAACATGGCTGCAAACTCAGAAGAATATCACAATGGATGCTTAAACAACCTTCAACAGTCATTTTAGAGAGTAATTTTTTCTATTCTCTTTTTATGAACTAGCCCATGGTGCAAGCATGTGCGTCTCAAAAAGAAAGACTGATAAGCATAAAAGGAAAAATCAAAAGAAACCAACAAAGAAAAATTGGAAAGAAAAGAAATCCAAAAAAAAAAAAAAATATGTACATAAGGTGTACCTGAAAACATCATGCAAAAAACCCCTTGGGAGACTGAAAGAAAGTAGAAAAATCTTGTTTGATGTAAAAGCAATCCTACTCGTGGTACCTTGGTTCAGGGTTGATTCAGATTTATTTATCTCTTTACTTTCCATTTAATATTTTCATGACGATACTGCGTTTTTGAAAATGAATGTTCAACTAAAAGCAAAGAGAAAAGGATCAAGGGGACTTCCTTGACAACAGTCATATTATGGTTCTCGTGGTGCACCCACTTGCGTTCATGTCTGCATTATTAAAAAGAGAAATAGTTAGAAATAAAACTAAAAGAAAACCTATTCCTAAACCTACCCTAACTACTAAACAAATCAAAATACTACGTGAAGTCATGCTTCCAATGTAGCCATCAGAGTAACTCCAATCCTGCAATGGAAACAAAATCAAGTATTATTAATAAGAATGGTAATATATCAATAAATGACAGAAACATATCACACTTACCTTCATAATCATCATCTAAAAACAAAGTAAGCATGATCTTACCATTCCCTTGAATATTCTTGTTGTACAAATCCTCCAACCATTGTGCAATCTTGTTGTGATAAGGGTCATAGTGGCATGGGCGAGTGTAAGCAAGTTTAAAAAAATTGTCAAGATTATGAGGAAATGAAATAACCATCAGCCAAGGCTGAAATGCCCCATCCTCTTGACAATTCTCTAAGTATTCATTAATTTCTTCACATGGAGGATCTAAAAGAAATATGTCACGCCTACTTCCAAGATACTTAGGTAAAAAGAAAGCAAGCATAACTTTATCTTTATTATGAAATTTATATATATATGAATATTCAAGCCATCCTAAGATACTGTCACAAAAATGAAGATTCAAACCATGACTTTGATGAAACAAATATATTGATTCGAAAATCATCATAAGAGGATTTGTGATGTCAATCAGATCATTGGTTTGAATGCTTCCTTTGATGAGATTGATCATTTCAAAATGTGAAGTATAAACATTAAGATTCGAGCTAATAAAATAATGAATATGAAATGTAGAATGTTTGATCTCCATAAAATATAGTGCATTGTCTTTTTCAACAATAAACTGTGTAAAATCATCTCGCAACATGTCCTTTTCCCATATGAGTGATGAAAGCGAAAAAGCATCAAATCCAACTTTATCAATGTTAGGTTTGGAATTAATTTCACCAAAATTTAGCATATTGAAAGGATATGATTGTGGCGGAAAAGAGTAGGATGTTGTAGGTAAGATGTCAAGTCCAACAGAGTCTAGGAATAGACCAGGATATAAAAAATAAAAGGAATCAGAAATAAGCACATGAAAAGAATCTCTTCAACTACAATAATTAACAATGGTATTCTCAAGACATTTCTCCTCACTTTCTTTAAAACTCTTACTTTTTTTTGGTGATGAATTCCTCAACATAATATGATCATCTGGATTTACCTTCTGTGTGATAGATACTTCAAAATTTATGTGACAAACATCTAGTCTTTCCTGTGGAAAAAGAGCATTTTGAGGATGAAGGTTTAAGGTTTCTTCTTCTAGTTGCATATCTTCTTCTCTAATCAGTTTCATAGGAGTACTAGAACATTCAAGATGATTTTCGTCGCTTAAGTGTTCTTCAATGACTGATTTTAAATATTGATTAGAGCATGAGTTACAAGAATGAGGATATTCATCTTGAGTCAGAAACGAATCTTCTTCCATACTGGTCCTAGACTGAAAATACAATGATTCAGAGGAAAAACCAATTTGGTTTTCAATAAGAACCTGGTCAATCGATTCTACCTCCCTAGCTTGTTCAACATTATCGGAAGGATTCTTCTCATCTTGCGAAGAAAATTGTTCTTGCAGTTGAGTGATAGGATTTGCAATTGGTTCTTCGTTCATGCTTGAATATGAATGGATTGAAGGGATGGAAGCATCATAGAAGAGATTTAAGAAAAATGACATGTCATTGAGATTAAATTTACAGAGAATATGATAGACTCTTGTAAAAAATTCTTCCGAAGATGAATCGCCGTTGATTAGTGAAGTATGAAATTCTTCACATAATTGATCGAAATCATAAATTTCAAAAGCATCTAGAAATTCATCTACAAATTGAAACCAATAAAAAATGTGACACGCAGGAAAGGATTCAAACCAATGTTTAATCCGACCTCTAAAAGTAAAAGAGAACAATCTGCATAAAACTCTTAAATCTGAGATGTCATGTTTGATGCATTTGCACCAAAACTTGTTAAGGTGGTATTTAGTAGATGTATTTCCTCCACCATCAAAGGTGAGTTTATACAAGTGAGAGACTGTCTCGTTGGGAACATCGGGTAATGAGAAGTTGAAATCATGTTCCAACACAGTGGTTTGGGGAGCCATGGGGAAATTGAATACATTTAAAAATAAAGGATCCTACAAGGTCAACTTGTCAGTCGACCCTCCTTCTAGTGCCATTTGTTGACTGGCGAAATTTACTGCTCATCAACTGGAGGAGTGAATGTAGTCCGGGGTTGTCTAATTAACCCAAGCCGTTTGGATTGATCCACTCCGACGGGTTTAGTGACTCTGTTAGCTGACCTAAGTCCTAAGAAAGTGAAAAACAAAACTAAAGAAGATAAAACAACTTGATGAATAACACTCGCTAAAAACTATAAACAGATCTAATATATATTTACAGTTTAACTCACTAATATTTATAAAATAACTCTAGTTATTACATATACAATATATACAAATGA
>ML780320.1:381729-406314 GCA_009831015.1 Picea engelmannii | reverse complement strand
CGAATATAGATTGATTTATTAAACAACAACAAAGCTATCTTTCAATATTTTTGATTCATTTTATTATAATGTATATAAACGAGAAATGGAATAACAAACTACCTAATTGAAAACATAAATCACAGATAATCGAAAATGTTTTAGTTGCAGGAGGTTTCTGTATTCATTAAACTAATAAACTAACCTGTTATCACATCCATTATTTGTTCAGTGTGTAGCATCTTATTTCCCTGTCTAATGAGGTAAACCCGCAACAAAACCTACAATTTATTATCATAAATGTGAAACAACAATAATGGGATTCAAATGATATAACAAATAAGAGATACAATCACAACAATCTCATAATCTCATAAGCAACCACATTGAGATAAATCTTGCTGTGAATACTTGTGTATAAATGTTCAACAAATGATGAAGATAAATCTCTTAACCCCAAGTTTAAACAAAATCATTGTTGTATGTTAAATATGGGACATAAAACCTGGATAACATATAAATTTTTATCATACCAATCTGCAATAAACCACGATAGCTAAAGCGATCATAATCTAGTTACAAATCGAAATAATCATAACATGAATAAAAACACGATATAGAGAAGCTAAAGCTGTGACAAATATCATATTCTATTCAAGTCCGTGAGTCAAAAATCCATAGTTTTTTTCCCTAGGCAGAGATGATTTCAAGTTTACAAAACAACATACTTATATAGGTTACAAGAACAAAACGTTTCCTGTTGATAACATCCAATCTGTTCCAAAAAATGTGGGGGATGAAACCTCCCAGATTCTACTTGATACCAAAAACTAACAGCCTATTCTATTTAAAAACATAAAGATAGTATGGCTGAGAGATGCCAACAATGCTTCAAATCTCCTTAGAAATCATGGGTTCCTGAAAACAAATAAAAATAAAAAGATTTCAGATGTACTTTCAGTTATCAAAACAAGTAATTCGAATTTTTCAAACTAGCTACAAAATCTCATGATTCTGTAGCTAGTTATAATTATAACTAGAATCATATTTTATTCAATCAATCAAAACAAACTAAAAATTAATTTGTGAAAACAAATCATGTATGCTAAATTGAGAAAGACAGAATCATACTAAACTTTTAAAAGGATCATACCTCAAATTAAGAGCTTCAAACTAATCAAGCAATCTTTGAATTTACTATTGTAGTCGCTGCTTCCACGTTCTTAAAAACATCAGACCCTGTGGTTTTTTGGCGTTTGTCTTTGGTTTGAGATATGGATTGGAGTTTTCTATTCTCCTTCGTTAGCGAATCCACCTGGTCTTCCAAAGATTTAATTCGAGACTGTAGTAAAGTCACATCCTTGTAATACTTGTCGATCCAGGATCGACATTCATTACAGTGCGGCTGTAGAGACTGTGTATTGGTAGTATTAACAGTAGGAGAATCATCCATTTGACATGTAGGTTCATCACAGAGTTGGATTCCAGGAAATTCAGGATTGTCCTTTAGACACGGTGGTAAGTTGTTGACATAATCGTAGGGTCTGTCAGGACAAAGTCCATATGAGTATGGATACTCTTTGGCCAAGAACCTTTCAATTTGTGAATCAGAATCCTCACTTACCACAATTGTGTTTTGGTCTGCACAAGGCTTGGTTTTATTTCGTGCACACTGTGAAACCCAATGAGCAGCCTTTTTACTCTTATAATTGACATCAACGTTGCCTTTAAACTTTTTCCTTATGGATTTTTTAACAGTCTTAACACAACCCTTAGGATGCGGATCTGGTTGAGTATCAGGTTGGGTAGAATCAGGGTAAGTTGAGGGTTCCAAATTAGAGATAGGATCATAGGGAATGAGCGAAGGAGGAGAGATGTTAGGTTTCACGAGGGTTTATGTGATGACAGGTTTATCAACCTGTCCCAACTCACTACTACCAAAACCATTTCGTAACAGAAAAGCATCCCAACAATTGTTGTTTAATTTCAACTGATGTATAATGATAATCTTGATTAAACAATGGTGTAACAAACTAGAATCATACTTTTGGCTCTTAAACTACTTTCCCATATTGTATAGACTTCAAAGGAGGAAATAGGGCATGTTCAGGGGGAAATCGATAAATCTCATAAGCAATCGCAAGTGATACAAGAAAACTAACCCAAATCTTCCCTCACAGGTAATGAACTATTTCACAATAGCTAACAGATCATTCCATCTAGGTTTTAAAGCTGAGACAGGCATACCTCGGTCGTAGCTGGTAATTCTCCTTGAGGTGAACAATAATGACCAGGGAACCTCTTCAACCTTTGAGTTCTTGAACCACTTTTTCCCCACAGCTGGTAAACCGGTAGCTTGGCTTATAAAATATTCATTTACCTCAAGCTGGACATATCCTATTTTTTCTCTGCAGTTATCGAATGTCAACACGAATTCTTGATCAACTCTTAGATTAAAACCCTCGAACTTTTCAATAAACACACGCTAGTCGTTCCTTTCTAAGCCATCTCTAGCATTTTCAAATGATAACAAGGTCTATATTCCATTGGGCTCAATCCTTACCATAGGGGCCATGGCTAACAGAAGGTAATCAACACGGGAATCAGAGGTAGGGTTTGATAGGAAAAACACAGAGCCATAGCCCCAAGTTTCCTCAATGCAATGCAAAGACAATTCGAAATGGTAGACAGGAGCGTTAATCACCATGCGTGTGAAAGAGGTTGTGTAGACCGAGGCCATGCAGAGCAATAATACCACGATGTACTTAAAATGAAACCTTGGCATATTGGTACACATAAGGATTGGAACAGTTGAATAGTACGCATATCCATGACTTGATCACAAAGATTAAGGTATCAAATAAACATTGAACCATTAAAATTTTTATGAATCAAAACCCCATTGACATTAATCGAATGCTAAATGCGTGGAGGTTTTATACTTATGTAACCAAGGCATGTTTAAGACCAAGGGTTATAAACTATAAAAACAATTGTGTTTATAGCAAAAGACAACAATTCGATAATAGACCGATATGAATAGTTTTCCTTTCGATCAAAAATCAAACTCAAGTGTGAATTCAGCTGTGAGTTTTCATGCTTGTAGTCATGAAAAAAAAAATCGAAAGGAAGATGTGAAAAAGTGACAAGTGATAAGTGTCGTTACTCATGACGAGTAATGAGAATTTAAAGACCCTATGTAGGCAGCTTGTAAAAATAGAGATTATATTATTGCTTCCAACAAAGAGTTAAATATTGGAGGTGTGAGGACTCTCGAAGGTCGGAGTCATGAAGTCATGTCTGCCGTCCATGAAGGAGGATGCATGGCAGAAGATCTGCCTCTTCGAAGCAAAAGTCCTACTCCAGAATAAAAGGATTATTAAGTGGGTAGAACCCTAAGTGCCCAACTCATGAAGTAACATAGACTATTGATCTGAGGATCATTCGGGAGTCCCCTTGGCTGTTGGATCTATTTCGAGGAAAGTTCAGCAAAGTCCTACTTCGAGAGAGTGGAGTGACCATAATGCCGAAACCTTCTGAAGACTAGAGCAACAAAGTAACGAGGACCGTAGATATAAGGACCCTTCAATATTTACCATGACCATTAGATCTAGATCATGGTCAGCTCGACCCTGATCACTTTGGGAGCAAGGAGGAGGTTGCACCATGAATTCCCCGAATGTTGAAGTTACAAAGTAATGTATGCCGTAGCTCCAGGGGATTATGTGGATACTTCTTGATCATGATATCAAATATATTGGAAGGCTATCAGTCCAAGGTGATGTGGCCAGTGATGTCACCCACGGTGACATGGAACGACGATGGACGTGCCATGTTTCACTTGGATTCATACGTTTTGCAGACCCTATGTTCCCATTAAAACGTGACACATGTCAACCTATGAAAGGAGCCATGTGTCATCACTACCTCATCTGCATATCACACCTGACACTCGCTTCTTGTTCCATATGTGTTATTTGATAAATCAGTGAATGTGAACATAAACTAATCTCCCTAGATCCCCCTGGATCTAGAACAAAACAAGACATGACATGATGCTTTCCCTAAGTTACAATCATTGAATATACTACCAAAGAAGGAATGAATGACATACCTTTAGATATTGCTTCTTTATATCTTTGTTATCCCTACTTCACTCTGGTGCTCTTGTGAGATCAAATATGCAATGAAAAAAACCAACCAAAGTAAAAGCAACAATAGTAGATTCAATGAAAACCTAAACATGTGATCAAGGAGTCATGTAATAAAGTTCTAATGATTTTATGGGGAAGAAACATTCCACTATATTATAGAATGTGGAAGAAAGATGAAACCAGATGCCTTGATGTCGTCAGGTTCCCTCTAATAGTTCCTTGCTTCCCACAAACTTCTTTCTCCAATGGATTCTGAGACTATGTATCTGATATCTACTCACAATCTATCTTGACAAAGCAAAGCTCAAAACCAACATAAATTTCTCAAGCTTAATCCTACTAGCTTTCTCCATGAGAGATCCTCTATTTTTATAAGTTGAAGAGGATAAGGTGAGTAGGTTAGGATGATCCCACTAAATCATGAAAGCGAGTAAGATCCAAACCATTCATAGGCCACCTCACCATAGAAGATTCTCCTTCTAGAAGCATCGAGAAGACACTCATTTTTCCCACATATGAAGGCCGTTGCACCCTAGCTATAAGGTAGCCTGTGGAAACTCCACAACCTAGCTATAGTGCAACCTGCGGAAATCAGGCATTTCCACACTCTGTGTATATAGAAGCCCATGTAAATCCTCCTTAATAGGGTTTTCACAAAGGAAAATACAACTTCTTCTCTCAGGGAAAGTTCTTCTCCCATCTTTCTTCAGGAATCCAGTCCATTGACCCCTCTGAAGGAAACATATAGGTTTACATCATTAACGGTCATAGGGATGATGAAAATAATGTGTAACACAAATCCCCCCAAAGTATGAAGTTTGAACAGAGTGATAACTGAAATACTTTGTCGAGTGTGTGTAGGGAACAAGGAATAGTCGGTCAGAAACCTACCAACAAACAAGGAAATACAATACAATAATATATCATCACTGAGGTAGGAATTCCAATACTCAGAATACGAATGACTCAAAGAATAAATGCAGACATGTGAAGATCCATGTCAAGTAATACAAGTCATGGAAACCAAACATACACCATGGATCCATGCCATTATGAATCAAATCTGAACATAGCCACCAAAAATACACTGTGGATCTATGTGTTAAAGATTCAAATTTGAACATAGCCACGAGAGATACAATGTGGATCTATGGAGCAATACAAACTGAATATACTCCAACGCAACCTGAATCTATTAGAAAAGATCGAGGGTCTTCATCTCCACCACTCTATAGTGTGAATCTAACCATGCGATTATGGGTGCTGAAGTCGAACATGGTATAAACCACTTGATTATCGATCATTAATGAATACCGTTAACAAGTGTGAGGGAAATCACCATTAATGTCAATGACTCCCAAGGTACACTAGTACAATTCGATGAATGTGAATTAATGAGATGAAGTCGAAGACTTGACAGAATATCCTGATCAGAGGTCAATAATGAAAACCCACTTTCGAAAGCGAGGAAACCTGCCATTGAGGCATGCAAGTTCCAAGGTACCAATTAGTTTCTAAGTCTAATTCCTGGATAATGAGTTGAGGTTGACAGGAAAAGACTCATCACAAGAGGGCCTTAATGTATCCCCCATCAATGACATGAAACATGTAACAATATTTGATGTAGATCAGTAACTAGTAACTCAAGATTGACTCAAGGATGGTCGACGCAATAAAAGGCTTAAGGAATGTAGAAATTCCCGACGCAATAGAAGGCTTTTTAAGGTTGAACTTCTCTTTGAACATATCAATGACACAACAACTGTCTTGGAAATATTGACTCAACAACAGGGATAACTGACCAATTTGTAATCTTAGAAAGGGGTATGATCAAGGGACAAGTGGATTTTCCAACCTATACACAAAGCAAGTGAAAGGGTGTCATGTTCAAAGGTGACTCTTCCATAGAATACAGGTTTAGACACATTTCTTTCCCAATTTTTCCCCCTCTATTTCTGGCGAGTACCTCTTTATTTTTATGCAAGCTTGAGGAGGATAACATATGCTTGTAATATAATCTCATCCTTCGGAGTATATTTAACGAAACCTAAGAAGGAGTGGTTCGGTCCCATATGGGACTTTCGATGCTTGTTTAATGAGTCCAAAGATAGAAAAATCAGGGGTTTTTCATGTTTAGAGAGGCTGAAAAACACTTAAAGAGAACTCTGTCAGTTCCTTTTTCGTTAAGTAGTCTGATGAGACTGAAAAAGAGATAAAATATCACTCAACATATGTGTTTTCTAATACTTTAATGAGCGTGAAAAGAACAAGATCGCTCAACAATATTTTCATGTTTAAAGAGTCTGAAAAGCGCTTAAAGGGAACTCCTGGGGGTTCCTTTTTCATATAACCTTTATGAGCCCGAAAAAGCGATAAAAGTTTACTCGGTTACATTCTCATTGATTTATGAGCATGAGAAAGAAAAAAGACTAAGCTCGATAACTTATTCTCATGTATTTACGAGCATGAGAAAGAACAAAGACTAATCTTGGGATTGTTTTCATTTTTACGCAAGCTTTGAAACAAAACAAAACTATGCTTGGACCTGGTTTCATTTTTACACAAGCTTGAATTAGAGGAAACTATGCTCGGGGTAGGTGGTTTCAATTTTTACACAAGCTTGAACCATAGAAAACTATTCTTGCGACTTCCCAATGCATGGTTGGTACTTAGCCCGCAGCTTAAGAAGCTAGTGGCTCAACTTCAACATGAAGTCCAGAGGCTAGAAGCATTTCCCCCAAGCTTCGTTTCATCCAACTGCAAAGGTGGAGGAAAGGAGGCTTCAAGTACTGGATGAAGGACTTGACTCAACACAGAGGGGGAAGTTGTTTCATGTTTTAACGAGCTTGACATAGGATAAGAACTATGCTTGAGAATTTAGGTTCAATCCCTAGACCTCTGTTTCATTTTTTAACGACCTTGACACAGAAATAGGAACTATGCTCATAACCTCTATTTCATTTTTTAAAGAGGTTTCTATAGAGACGAAAAAACTATCCTCACAACTGGTTTCATTTTTTTAACGAGCTTGAAATCAGAAAACCATGCTCAAGCCTAGTTTCTTGATCACGGCTTCCGAGAGGATAGTTCTCTGGAAGGACACCATGTCAAGGGACAAAATTCGGTCATGGTATCCAAGAGATCTTCATTTGATGGAAGAAACACACTCTAGAAGGAACCCATGTCGAGGGTCATGACAGGGGTAAGGAGGTCAGGCTCCAATAGCCCTGTCGAAGAGATCACCATGTCAACTACCAGATGAGTGTACAGTAAGAGGTGCATCTTCATCAGTAGCTGAAGGCATGGGAGACAATGCCACATAATTGAACTTTGGCAGGGGTGATAATGTCTGCATATAAGAATCATTTAGGGAGGTCATCCATACAGGACCGATGAATGAAAGTTGGTCAATAGTCACAATTATTCCATCGTGAGGGAAATATATCACACAAAAAAGGGTAGACACAATATCTTTCATGGCATAGACATAATCCCACCCAAGGAGTAAAGTTAAATCCAAGGGGTCTTGGACTAACATAATGTCAATAAAGACATTTTTCCCTCCCAAAGTTACAGGAAACTGAGGAAGGGTCCCTAAAGGTTGACTGGTTCTTCTGTTAAAAGCTAACAGATTCTACGTAACCGACGCAAGTTGAGGACAACCCAAATCCTGCCAAGCAATAGAGTACAAAATACTAATAGACGCTCCTTCATCTATTAGTGTCTGAGGAACGTCTTGAGCACAAACCTGTATTGTAATATGGAAAGAAATGTGACAGGGAAGACGAGATCCAGTTAACACACCCTAATTAAAAAGGATGGACTCATTACTTGGAGGGGGTTCCATGGGAGAAGGGGGAATCTCCCCCAACACAATAGAATCTGTATCAACAAGAAAAACATGAGTAGTATCAAGTTTACCCTTGAGTGAGAGAGTAGGATCGACCAATGATGAGATCAGATCGACCACTTGGGTTGCATTCTCCCATGGGAGAATGGGGTCGACGAGTGGAGACGAATCGACCTCTTGGGTTTCACTCTCTAATGGGAGAGTGGGATTGACCAAGGATGGGATCGGATCAACCACTTGGTTTTCACTCTCTAATGGGAGAGTGGGATTGACTGAGGATGGGATCAGATCGACCACTTTGTCAACTGGTTCAGCTAAGGACGTGGCCGGATTGACTACATGATCAACCATACTGACCGATTAAGGGGACAGATTGATAATTCCATCAACTACAGGTGGGTCAAGAGTAAGTTTGCGATAAGCAACTGGAAGTTGAGTCTGTGAAATAGTAATGTATTCCAGGAATTTCGAGGCTTCTTCCATATGAGGGAAAAGATGAGTTAGATGACACCCTTTGCATAACATACATGGGAAATTGGATCAAGTTTTCTTCTTCCCAACTATATCGTGACTAGTTGATGAGAGGTCATCAACATGTTGTTCAGAGGCTAACGACATGGGTTGGAAAGGGTGTGTAGACCATGCTTCTATAACCTTGGATAGACCAGGGAAATCATTAAGAATATGTATACTCTTACAAAGCCTACAAGGGTACTTGGGTTTACGGGTTGTTTGAGTGTTCTTGGCATCATCAACACTCCCAGCATGATCAATAGTAACTGGTTTATTTCCAACACGTCTAGCAGTGGTTGGAAGTTTGGACACTTGTTTGTTTTTCTTCTTCTTATTCTTCTATTTCTTCTTCTTCTTATCCACCGAGTTACTAGCTTTAGAGGTTTCAATCGATGAAGAATATGAAATGGAAGAAGACCTTGCAAGTGAAGAAGGTGAAGAAGATCTTATTGGTGAAGATGGTGAAGGATCAACATGAGGTTGATGTTCTTGGGGGAAGTGATTACAAATGAATTACTACATTTGGGATTACCTGAGTGGAAAACAACCACACCGACAATCTAATCGTGAGACTTGGAAGGCTCAAAGTAGCGATGTGAGGAGGACCAATGTTTCCGTAAGAAGGAAAAATAAAAGGTTCCCCTGGAGCAAAGATTCCTTCATTGGTCATTGCGAGAACTGATGCCATTAAAATAAAGATCCAATCTAGAGTCCACTAAGGAAAAAAAACAACACACATTAAAAATCTAGTAAGCAAGCAAGCAAACAAAACCTTCTCACAATGATCTCACTAGTTGGTGATGAAATCCAACGTCGTGGGAACAAATTAAGAAGGGGATGAGATAGAAAGAGTGGAAAAGTTACATTGTCGACCTGCTTAACGGACTTACACCCTAGTGCAAGCTCCCACACATAAACGTGGGTATACCCTCCAAGGAGCCCAAGTGAGTTTGGCCAACGTTAATTCCAGGTACTGTGAAGACTTACCCCTCCATAGTCACCTTGTGTAAAGACCCTAAAGATATAGGCCACTAAGGTTACCAATTACTATAACGATGCCTGGGGAAATAGTCAACAGTCTGATCCACGCGCAAAGGCAGTGTATCTAGCCCAAAATCAACTTGAAAGGCTTCCACTCATCATTGTGGGTATACCTTTCAAGCGACCTCCATAATACGTGTAATCTCTACACCAAGACCAACAAAGCAGGGTGAGTAACTCTGCCGATCTCAATGCGACCTCGTGATTGACCCTTGTGTTAGAAGGGCTTCCTAGGAAAATATGTAATAAGTGGATTTACCGCTCCCTAACTCAATATTCTATGTTTGTTTGTATCTTTGGGAAGTTATTTTTCACACCTATTCCAAATCCCTACAACCAATCTAATGTAGGTTTGCTACTAGAAAATATAAAAATGTCTAATCAATTTTTATAAGCGCTTGATTTTTAAGGCTATTTTTACTCAATAGGAAAATGGCGTGGAAAATATGGTGTTTTGACCAACTCGAAAGTTGTGGAAAGAGATGAAGATGAAATCGTTTCATTTCGGTGAAATCTATGCTACGAGAAGGAGAAAACATTTATCATTCCCAAATGTACAATGTCTCAAAATTTTACTAAACTCATCAATATCAAGATTTTCAAGAAATGAGACAAATAGACAGTACACCAATACATGATTCACACCCCCCCCCAGCCATGAGGGGGAAACTTTTTCGGAATTCAAGACCAAAAAATGCCAAAAATCATGCAATTTCCTACAAATGCAAGGATGTCCCCAATCTAATATAAAGAAAGAAATTAAAACTTTTTGTTTCAAAGATAGCTAAAAACAATAGAAAATTGACATGAAACAAAGTGACCCAAACAATTTTCTCTTTTAACATGAACTATTCAATAAAAGAAAATGAAGTTCTTTCACCAAACAATTCTAAATAAAAACAATGCTTTGTAACATAAAGACACTCAAATCAAGAGACCAAATCTTTCAAAAGCCAACAAAGCAAAAATAAGGCAAAGATGGATGAAAGAAGATTCAAATTTTGTCAAGCATACTGTAATCAGACCCAACAAATAAAAAAATTCACTCCAAAACCAAATCCAAGGTCTGGCTAAGGAAAAAACCATCAACAATAAAAAATTTCACAATTTTTGCAGGCTGTAGACTAACACAGTGTGGAAATCACTAATTTCCATAGGCTAGATATGGGTAGGGTGCGGAGTTTCCACACTAGTATAAACAAGTAGGGTGCAGAGATCCTAAGTCGCCGCACTGTCCCTCAAAGCAGGGTGCGGAAATCAAACAAAAATGGAAAAAAATAAAAATTGAGAAGGTTTTCCAGTGAAGTTTAATAGTCAGAGAGTCAAGCTGGATCTCCCAGTGACTCAGAAAACAAAAACCAAGCAAACAAAGAAATAAATCAAGACAAACTAGGAAAACAAACCGTTCCCCAGTGGAGTCACCAATTTTTTTATTGGATAAATCAGTGAATGCAGACATAAACTAATCTCCTTAGATCCCCCTGGATCTAGAACAAAAAAAGACATGACATGATGCTTTCCCTAAGTTACAATCATTGAATTTACTACCAAATAAGGAATGAATGACATACCTTTAGATATCGCTTCCTTATATCTTTGTTATCCCTGCTTCACTCCGGTTCTCTTGTGAGATCAAATCTGCAATGACACAAACCAACCAAAGTGAAAGCAACAATAGTAGATTCAATGAAAACCTAAACATGTGATCAAGGAGTCATGTAATAAAATGCTAATGATTTTATGGGGAAGAAACATGCCACTGTATTATATACTGTGGAAGAAAGATGCAACCATATGCCTTGATGTCGTTAGGTTCCCTCCAACAATTCTTTGCTTCCCACACTTCTTTCTCCAATGGATTCTGAGACTGTGTATTTGATAGATACTCACAATCTATCTTGACAAAGAAAATCTCAAAGCCAACATAAATTTCCCAAGCTCAATCCTACTAACTTTCTCCATGAGAGCCCCTCTCCTTTTATAAGTTGAAGAGGATAAGGTGAGTAGGTTAGGATGATCCCACCAAATCATGAAAGCGAGTAAGATCCAAACTATTTGGAGGCCACCTCACCATATAATATTCTCCTTCTAGAAGCATTGAGAAGACACTCATTTTTCCCATGCACGAAGGTCGCCGCATCGTAGCTATAGTGTAGCTTGCGGAAACTTTGCAACCTAGCTATAGTGCAACCTGCAGAAATCAGGCATTTCCAAATCCTGTGTATATAGAAGCCTATGGAAATCCTCCTTAATAGGGTTTTTACAAAGGAAAATACAACTTCTTCTCTCAGGGAAAGTTCTTCTCCCTTATTTCTTCAAGAATCCAGGCCACTGACCCCTCTGAAGGAAACATATAGGTTTACATCATTAATAGTCATAGGGATGACGAAAATAATGTATAACAATATGGGGGGAGGAGCACGAGGGACCCACCTTTATTTACCCTCATATCCAGTGTGACTCCATGTGTGAGAATGGGCCCTGAGAAAGTCCAATACTTCAGGACTCCAGAGGTTTGGAGTGTGGTGTCGAGGATAAGTTGAAAGGGCCGAAGGCTAGAGCTACATGGAAACATTTCAGAAGTCCGATATTTCAGGACTCTAGAGGATTTGCATGTAGAAAGGAAAAGGGGCATTTAGCACGGAACGTCAAACTCTCCCCTCATGTAAGTGTTCAATAGGGAATGAGCCCCACCATTGGATTAGATTGTGGATGGAATTCCACCGTGGAAGTAGGATCTTGGAGAGGGTGCATGTGAGCCTGTTCCACATGGGTGCCACGTGGCCTTTGACCAATGAGGCTCGCAAAACTTCAAAAAGGTATAACTTCTCATGCAGAGATCACATTTTAGCATGAAAACAATGGTTGGTAAGATCTTGACGAGTAGCGGAGGATGAATATCTCGGACGGAAGATCCGAGATGTTTGAGGAAATTGAAATTTTGATGCCCCATTCCTTTAAAATCCTTTTAAGGGGTTGGGTGTGTTACATGCTGGATATCCATAGAACAAGATATTTCATTGAAAAATGATATAGTGAATAAAGGTTTTGAAATTCTTTCTAACAAGAAAATTATGGAAAATCAAGAACTACTTATGTGAAAACAATACTTTTCCAAGCTAAAAAAATAAACAATTGTTTTTTCAATAATCTCTCTAAATGCCAAAACATTTATTGGCCATGTTCAAAAAATATAAAACTATGTTTTAAACAAGATTTGTAAAAAGTGAAGGAGTTGGTCCATATGAACTGGGATTTGGGCTCCAATGGACCATAAAATAGAAGAAAGAGCTTGAATACTGTAATATCCCTCGGCCGAACCCAAATGTAAATATAACCCAAGTATATTTAAGCTAGTGAGTTGTTTAGACATCCATTTTGTAATACACCTTTCATGGCATGGTGCATGCATATATTGTGCAATAAAGGGATGTAATGTACACATTTCTGAATACCATGCACAGTAACTAAGGTGTGCACAACCTTAAAGATAGAGGATACAGTGCGCAGTAACTAAGTGTGCACAATATTAAGGTCAACGAACCTTTGTGTATATAATATGAACTATAGGCTGGTGAGCCGGTATTATAAGTCAGAATGCTTATGTATTAGAATTAGGCCAGTGCGCCTGGATGTTAAAGGGACAAATGCATATACTTTGTACATGACTCATGATTAATATAAAATACATCACTGCGCGTAGATCGACCATGATAAAAGAGACGGGGGACTGAACTTCACTAGTTATGCAAAGGGAGGGATAAAAGTCAAAGGAATATTATATTAATATTTCCGAAAACATAAAGTATGGATAATTTTATCCTAAGTTCTAAAGTTGGGGACAAGTGGACAAAAGTAAATTTCGATATGACAAGTGTCAAGCTGGGCACATGCATTCATATCGTGGGGAAACTTATCTTAGTGGGGATTATTCGGGAGGAAGACCAGACGAACTGAGAATGGGGGGGAAACCATCAGGATAAACATCATTTTTGATAGAGACTTCACAGTGATTATGAAAAACAAACTTAGTTACCCAGTCAATGACTCCATGACCATTTAACTCATACATTCCGTTATCCTTGTGACAACCATTCCATCTTTCCAAAACCTGTTTCCCATCCCTTTTGGTTGGTGTACCTGGTTAGCTTGGAGAAGGATTGAAGAAGCGGGTTGTCAAGCCCGTGAGCAGTTCTCTAGGTGAGAGAATTGTTGGGGATTGATTTTCGTAGGTGCTAAAATGCAGCTACAGGGCTCTGAGACTTCTGGTCTGGCCTATTACTGAAGCCCTGGAAGGGGCGTGGGGCAGCCGAGGAGATGTTGAACAGAGAAGGGGCACACTTCCTGGGGTGGGATAGACATGTGGGGAATGAGAGGTTGTAGGTTGTTAATTGAGTGAGCACCTGAAACAGAGTCTTTCTTGTTGTCCATGAGCCTTAGCCTGGATAGGAATCCCTTTACCCTGGGTGGAGTTCAGTCCCAACTCGGGGGTGATTCACTGTTGAGATTGATGAATAGTGTAATCTATGGATAGGAGGTTCATGGACGGTCTGTAAGCAGTTGATGACACTCTTTTTAAAGATAAGTATCAATTGTATGATATATGGATATGCTGTTTTGTTATTTACATGCCCATGTTATGATTTTATCATATATGTGACTATGAATGCTTGTGTGCTTATGGGTAATTTTCTGTAAATGATGCATATCAGTAATTACTGTTATTTTAATATAAAAGTCACGTGTTACATAAAGTAATGGTTTGTTTATGTTTAGATGTAAAGCTTCTGCGAGAATGTTGTATGTATATCTTTTAGTTGCATGCAGTCTAAAGAGTAAATTTAGGTGGCATTGCTTAGTTGACTACTGGGTATGCTACTATATGTTCCATAGTATGGGAACAAAAGTGTTCCCTAGAGTGGCGTACTCCAGCCTCAGGTTGGTCGAGGGGGTCATTACTGTTTGGTATCAGAGCCTCAGTTCAAAACTGAGCTTGAATGGACCAGAAGGGTGCAATCGAAGTGAATATTCACAGAAAAGTAACTTCGAAGTGACCAGAATTAAAGTTGTAGAGTGTCCTTGAAAAAGGTTGGCGTACTGATGCGCATGGTAAATTTGGCATCGCACGGGAAACCGTGGCATGCCAGTGTGCGCAGTGAATTGTGGCGCCGCATGGAAGATTATTATGCATAGATGCACATGCTGAAATTAGCCTTGCGCGGTAAGCACACACATAGTAAGGTGCACATGGAGTGCACAAGTATTGCTTAACACATAGGAGTTTTGTTGGTACGTGCATAAGTACGAGTATAAGTTGTTTCGCGACAGTGTATTCAGTAGTGTGCGTAGATATTTGAGCATGAAGGAATATGTTAAACTTGACATGGTGCATGCATAGGATGAAAATGCATGTAGAATATCGGTGCGTAGTATCAAAACTGTGTGCAATGGATATTGGCGCACAATGCCAGAATAGTGCACGTAAGTAGTCGGTACAATGAAGAAGAAATGCACAATAGATTTAGGTGTGCGGAGAAGCATTTACCTTGTAATATTGCTATCTATGATAATATAAATGAACATGTCAAGTTAGTGCATGCAAAGTTGCTTGGAAGGCGAGGAGTCTGAGTTAAAATTGCATAATAATAAAAGAAAAATAAACACAAAACCGCATTGAAGCATTAATTTTGAATTTAATTTCTTCCGATTTAGACAGATGAAAATAAAATATAAGATTACAAGAAAAACTATTATAAAAAGAAAACAAGATTTATAACATCACCAGATAGAAATTGTAATAAAACAGTCTAAAATCGGTTTCTGTATTTATATAATCATATTAATCAAAAAAATTACAAAAGGGTGATGACAATAGTTAGCCTGTTGTAAAAAGGGCCATTGAATAACAGGCCTATCATTTCTTGTACTCTTTAACTCCGCAACCGTCTGTTCAAAATTCACTGAGACATGCTTATCTTAGTTGAAGAATTACTTCAGCTTAGCGATCTCCACCTTTAAAAAAGAGTCTAACCAGACCGGTTGATTTTATCCAACACTTTCGGCCGCTTCAATTGTAGATGCCTCTTACTCCTTTTCTTATTAGCGGCTGGCCTGTTAATGACTAAATCCTTTATAGTGGGATTCATCTTAAATTCCAATTGCGAGTCTATAACCAGCTCTGTGTGGAACTTATTTGCTAGAAGGTGCACGAAGACCCTTTCCTCATTCATAAGAAATCCTAACATGTTGCTCGAATAACTAGTCTCACTCGACTTAGCTTTGTCCATGTATCTTAGGTTGAGTATACCGAAATGTGTCTCTACAAAGAGTAGGAAGTCGAGCAGCTTGAAGATTACTACGGTTATGGATACACAGATATATTCATACTTGGGGAGTGGTAATTATAGAACTCCATTTATGAAGCGTAGTTAGATTACGTACAAAGAGCGTTGGGTTTCCATGCTTGGCCAATCCATTTCAAATGATTAGCTTTTGAGTTCGCTACATGGCGATGTTCAACTAACATCACATGGCTGCGAAGTACTGAACAAATGAAACAAGGTGATCTGACTAGCTGTCGCCCGCTCCATGAGTGGTGGATTTGACATGTTGAGACACTTGATACCACATCTTGGCGAAAGTGGTTTCAACAATAACACCTTCTTGTGCAAGTGTATCTCGGAAGACACTGCACATCAGCATTCTCAAGACTTGGGTCTTATCTAGAATTGTCATGGTGATAACACTAGGAAACCAGGAGTGATAATGTTGATGTGTATGTTGAATCGAAATGGTGCATATTCTCATGAATTGTTGAATTTTTATTCTGATTAGTTTCGATGGATGCACGTTTTGCATAACTAACAAAAACTCGGTCAGGTCATACCAGTGCAGAGTTCATAGGAATGGAAGAGGCATAGGATAATTACAGTCATCTGGAGGAGAGAAAAGGGATGGATGTCCATTTGGGAATGGAAGGAACAAACTCCAACAGACATGGAGAAGAAAGGAATGAAGATATGAATATGGCTGAGACCATTAAGAATTTGTAGAAAGATGTCCAAAGCCATAAATTTGATAATGAAAGGCTTATGAAAGCCAAAGAGCAGTAGGCTGACTTCAACATGAAACTATTGGAAGGTTTGAATAGAATAGAGAATAAATTGGCTAAGGAGAGTGACTCAAGTAGATCTGAGAGTCACAAATCTTCAGAGGAGAAGAGAGAGGTAAAAAGTGCTAGTAGACATCACCATCATCCCCATAGACATTCTCATAAGAGAGCAGGAAACAACTCAAGTCTATCCTCTGTGATAAGGTATAAGAGATCTGGGGTGGATGAGATGCGAGGAGAAATTAACAAAATCAAACCTCCTACTTTTGATGGTGAGCACAAGAAGGATGAAGATGATGAAACATGGTTGCTAGGCATGAAGAAGTATTTTCAATTGCATAATTATTCTTCTCATGCTGAAGCTAGAATGGCTATTTATCAACTCAAAGGAAAGGCCTCCATGTGGTGGGATCAACTTGTGCAGGTACAACACATTGTAGAGAAAAGTGTTACTTGGAGAGAATTCAAGAAGTATTTTGAGAAGAAATACTTGACCAAGAGATACTATGACAAGAAAATGAAAGAGTTCTTTGAACTTAAGCTTGGAAGTATGACCATCGATGAATATGAGAGAATGTTTCTGGAACTGTTGAAGTATGTCTCTTTCATTAAGGATGAGACAGTCAAGATTCAACGGTACTTAAGTGGATTTCCATCGTTCATCAGTGACAAAATATAGTATGATGATCCGAAGACATTAGAAGAGACCATAAGGAGATCTAAATTCTTATATGACCAGCTGAAAGCAAGATCAACTTTCCAAAAGGCTTGGGAAGACAATAAGAAATTCAAGATGGATCAGAGGAAGAAGGGAGCTAAGCCACCATTCTTCAGAAATAATCCAGAACGGAAGCAAATGCATAAGGAAACCAAAGTGATTGACACAGGGAGTCAAGGTCCAACACAACCACCTATGCAATGTTGGGGTTGTAAAGGAGACCATAGGTTTAGAGATTTCCCTCACAGAGGTGAAAAAGGTAGGGTTGTTCACAATGTACAATGAGATGAGACAGTAGAGGACATGGGCAGAAATATGCCAAGGATTTATGCAGCCTTGGACAACAAGCAAGAAGAGTATCGGTCCCACATGATTGAAGTGAAAGGTATGATCAACAACCAAACCCTTTCTATTTTAATTGATTCATGAACTAGCCATAGTTATATAGACCCAAAGATGGTGGAAAGTTTGCATTTACCAAGAAGCAATCACGGGAAATCCTGGTTGGTGAAAATGGCTACAGGAGCCAGAAGAAAAGTTAATGAGATGGTTAAGTCCTGCCTCATAGACATGAATGGACTAAATACTGGGGAAGATTTGAACATCATACCCTTAGGTTCCTATGAATGTTTAATTGGGATGGATTGGTTGGACCCACATCATGCTCTATTGGATTTTCATAACAAAGAATTCACTTTCTTGGATGAAGAAGGGAACGAAAGGAAAGTGCAAGGAATTCCCAGGGCAATAACCGTTAGAGAAATTTCAGCATTACAACTGAAGAAATGTTATAGAAGAGGATGTCAACTATTTGCAACTCATATGGAGGAGACACCTAAAGACAAAGTGCTAAATTTGGAGAATTATGTAGTCCTGAAAGAGTTTGAATATGTATTCAAGGAAGTACCAGGACTACCCCCAAGGGGAGACATTTATTTCTCTATAGATTTGATGCCTGGAGCAGTGCCAGTATCAAAGACTCCTTACAAGATGAGTACACCATAATTGAAGGAGTTGCAAATGAAGTTTGAAGAACTTTTGAAGAAGGGGTATATACACCCAAGTGTATAACCTTAGGGTTCCCTAGTCTTGTTTGTGAAAAAGAAAGATGGAACATTAAGATTTTGCATTGATTTCAGACAATTGAATAAAGTGACTATTAAGAACCAATATCTTCTACCAAGGAATGATGATCTCTTTGATCAATTGAAGGATGCATGTATATTTTCAAAGATAAAACTCAGACCAGAATACCATCATGTAAGGATTAAAGAAGAGTATATTAGAAAGACCGACTTCAAGACAATGTATGGTCATTATGAGTTCACGGTGGTACCGTTTGGATTGTCAAATGCACCAGCTGTTTTCATGTGCTTAATGAATGGTGTTTTCCAAGAGTATTTGGACAAGTTTGTCATTGTCTTTTTGGATGACATTCTTATATATTCCAAGTCAGAGGAAGAGAATGAACATCATTTGAGGATGGTGTTGCAAGTATTAAGGGAGCATCAGTTGTATGCCAAATTGAGCAAGTGCTCATTTTATCAGAAACAAATTCATTATTTGGGGAATATCATCTCAGAAGATGGGATAACAGTAGACCCTGAGAAGGTAGAAGCCATTAGAGAATGGTCAGCACCAAAGAATGTGACAAAGGTAAGATATTTCATGGGCCTTGCAAGCTACTACATGAGATTCATTGGAGGATTCTCGAAGATAGCACACCCAATCACTTCCTTGCAAAGGAAAGGTATGAGGTTTCAGTGGGCATAGTACTGTGAAACGAGTTTCCAACATTTGAAACAATTATTGACAAGTGCTCCAATACTAAGGATCGTAGACCCAAATGAAGATTTCATTGTATGCACAGATGCATGTAATGAAGGACTGGGTGGAGTCCTCAGTCAAAATGGATTTGTGATATGTTATGAATCAAGGAAGTTGAAGGACCATGAAAGAAACTATGCCACTCATGATTTGGAGTTGGCATCCATAGTGCATGCCCTGAGGAAATGGAGACACTACCTCATGGGAAAGAGGTTTGAGCTAAGAACAGACCGCAATGGTTTGAAATATTTATTTGATCAGCCAAATCTAAATGCTAGACAAAGTAGATGGTTAGAATTTCTAAGAAAATATGAATTTGATATAAAGCATATCAAAGGGAAAGAAAATGAAGTGGTTGATGCACTCAGTAGGAGGGTGCATGAGATTCATGCTACAACCATCAACATGTATCAGACTGATGTTAAAAGCAAAATTCTGGAGGCTACAAATACAGATTTGCAGTACAGAGAATTGGTAGCAATGCTACATCAAGGTAAGACACCCCAGAAGATGGATATTTATAAGTTGGGAGTAGATGGAATATTGATGCACATGAACAAAATTTTTATACCAAATTTCCAGGACTTGAAACGTATAATTTTGCGTGAGATGCATAATGCTCCTTATGCAGGGAACCCTGGATATTAGAAAACCATAACAACAGTCAAGAGCCAATACTTTTGGCCAGGTGTGAAGAGAGAAATTGTAGAATACATCGCTAGGTGTATGGAGTGCCAGGAAGTTAAAACAGAGCATAGGCACCCAACAGGATTGCTGCAACCTTTTCCCATTCTTGAATGGAAGTGGGAAGTGGTGACAATGGATTTTATTATGGGATTGCCTAGAATAGGTAATATACATGATTCGATTATGGTAGTGGTGGACAAGCTTACAAAAGCTGCCAATTTTATTCCACTAAAAACTACTGACAAAGCAATAGATGTTGCTGATATTTTCATGAAGGAAGTGGCACGATTGCATGAAATTCCTAAAATGATTGTGTCTGACAGAGACTCGAAATTCACCTCGAATTTCTGGAAAGGATTGTTCAAAGGATTCAGAACGAATCTGAAATTTAGTACATCTTATCATCCCAATTCTAATGGACAGACAAAAAGAGTGAATAGGGTAATAGAAGATATGTTGATAATATATGTGATGGAAAAACCATCAAAATGGGAAGACTACCTACACTTGGTAGAATTTGCTTACAATAATGGGTATCAGGAATCATTGAAAATGAGCCCATTTGAATCACTTTACGGCAGAAGGTGAAATACTCCAGTAAGCTGGGATAATACAGCTGATAGAACAATAGTCGGGCCAAAGTTGCTCAAGGAGATGGAGGACCAAATGTTAAAAATTAAGCAGAATTTGAAAGCTGCCCAAGATAGATAGAAAATATATGCTAATAAAAAACAAAATCCATAGAGAATTCAAAGTGGGTGATCATGTTTTCTTGAAAGTGAAAGCTAACAGGAGCTCCCTGAAGTTGGGAAGCTGCGCCAAGTTAGCAACCATATTTTGTGGACCATTTGAAATCCTAGAGAGGATTGGTCCAGTTGCCTATATGATTGCATTGACTGCATCTATGTCTGTTCATAATGTCTTTCATGTATCATTGCTAAAGAAATATATACCTGATGCTAATCATGTTATTGATTGGAATGTTATTTAGGTGGATAAAGAAGGCGCTTTCCAAGTGCATTCGGTGCGCATCCTGGATCGAAAAATCAAACAACTCTGGAATCAAGCCATAGGGCTTGTAAAGGTCCAATGGACCTAGTATGAACCTGAAGACACTACTTGGAGCATGAGGATGCAATGCGGGCATAGTACCCGCTTATTTTTGAAGAATTTTGAGAATTTTGTTGTATATGGGTACATGATGCACAAAGGACAATGCATTAATAAGGGGAGGGGATTGTAATATCCCTCGGCCAAACCCAAATGTAAATATAACCCAAGTATATTTAAGCTAGTGATTTGTTTAGACATCATTTTTGTAATACACCTTTCATGGCATGGTGCGCGCATATACTGCGCAGTAAAGGGATGTACTGTACACATTTCTGAATACCGCGTGAAGTAACTAAGGTGCGTGCAACCTTAAAGGCAGAGGATACAATGTGCAGTAACTAAGTGCATGCAATATTAAGGTCATCTAACCTTTGCGTATATAATATGCATTATAGGCTGGTGAGCTAGTATTATAAGATGGAATGCTTATGTCTTGGAATTAGGCCAGCATGCCTAGATGTTAAAGGGCCAAATGTGCCTACTTTGTACATGACTCATGATTTATATAAAATACAACACTGTGCGCAGACCGACCATGATAAAAGAGATGGGGGATTGAACTTCACCAGTTAGGGAAAGGTAGGGCCAAAAGTCAAGGGAATATTATATTAATATTTCCCAAAACATAAAGTATGTATAATTTTATCCTAAGTTCTAAAGTTGGGGACAAGTGAACAAAAGTAACTTCCGATATGACAAGTGTCATGTTGGGGACATGCATTCATATCGCGGGGAAACTTAGATCAGTGGGGATTATTCGAGAGGAAGACCGGATGAATGGAGAACAGGGGGGAAACCATCAGGATGACCATCATTTTTGACAAAGAGTTCACAGTGATTCCGAAAAACACACTCAGTTACCTAGTCAATGACTCCATGACCATTTCACTCATACATTATGTTATCCTTGTGACAACCATTCCACCTTTCCAAAACCTGTTTCCCATCCCTTTTGGTTGGTGTACCTGGTTATCTTGGAGCGGGATTGAAGAAGCGAGTTGTCAGGCCCGTGAGCAGTTCTCTGGGTGAGAGAATTGTTGGGGATTGATTTCCGTATGTGCTAAACTGCAGCTACAATGCTCTAAGACTTCCGGTCTGACCTATTGATGAAGCCCTGGAAGGGAGGTGTGGTAGCCGAGGCACTATTGAGCAGAGAAGGGGCACACTTCCTTGGGTGGGACAGGCATGTGGGGAATGAGAGGCAGTAGGTTGTTAGTTGAGTGAGCACCTGAAACAAAGTCTTTCCTGTTGTCCATGATCCTTAGCTTAGATAGGAATCCCTTTACCCTAGGTGGATTTCAGTCCCATCTCGGGGGTGATTCACTGTTGAGAGTGATGAACAGTGTAATCTATGGCTGGAAGGTTCGTGGACGGTCTGTAAGCAATTGGTGACAATATTTTTAAAGATAAGTATCAATTGTATGATATATGGATATGCGGTTTTGTTATTTACATGCCCATGTTACGATTTTATCATATATGTGACTATGAATGCTTGTGTGCTTATGGGTAATTTCCTGTAAATGATGCATATCGGTAATTACTGTTATTTTAATATAAAAGTCGTGTGTTACAGAAAGTAATGGTTTGTTTATGTTTAGATGTAAAGCTTCCGCCAACGTGTTGTATGTATATGTTTTAGTTCCATGCAGTCTAAAGAGTAAATTTAGGTGGCATTGCTTTGTTGACTACTGGGTATGCTACTATATGTTCTGCAGTATGGGAAAAAAAGTGTTCTTGATCCGGATTATTTTTGGCACGAAATGAGAGTGGAGATGTAATAAAGAAATGCACAGAGATATTGCAGATATTCAATAATATAACAGAAATGTATTAGAGATGCAACCATAAACACAGATATACAGTAATACATGATTTCTATTAATCAAAGAAATGTACAGAGACTGTAAAAATACAGAGTGAAAGACTTGCTAGAATGGTGGCAGCTTATCTCTGAGAAGAGATGTGATGACTACTCACATTTGAAAGAAGATGATTACAATGAGGCTCTAGAGGCATTTTTACAATAAACAGGAATGCCAAAAGTCCCAGACATCCAAAAAACTAACCCTAGGAGATGAAGCACGAAAAGTCATGTGGGCCCCGTTTGGGTAAGTGAGTACATCAACTTCCCGGGGTCGTAACTTTTGCATACGATCTTCGTTTTAGGCGTGTGATAGCTCGTTGGAAAGGTATCGTCGAGGATATTCATTTTGGTGGCTCAATCATGCCTTCGACTATCATTGAGAATCTCGATCTCGAAAAAACTTAATTTAGGCCCTCAAAATGGCCCTGGAAGTTAAAACCTGCTAAAAATAGTAAGTTGCCAAAATTGCCATAAAGATGTTTTGAGCCAGTTGGAAAAGGTGGGTGGCCACCAATATCCACCTGGATCAATCCTCCCTCCTTAGAAAGTAATGGTCTCCATTGTGTTGAGTTCCTGGGGGAGAGGGAAAAACATTTGTTGATCTGCATGTTGGTGAGCTGCTTGTCTTGCTGGAGAAGTCGTTCTGCTTAGTTTGTGGAAATCTGTCACGAACCTGTGGCTGGAAGGTTTGGACCTTTTTAACCAGTCTGGCTATTTTAGATGACTGTATGCAAAAGGAATCTTCATGCTTTGCTGTGACCTTGTCGACCTGCTTCTGTTGGATAGAAGGTGCTTTGGTTGAAGCTGTGGTGGTTGCAGTATCCTTCTGTTCACCCTTTGAATAGATTGTGGAGAAGATGAATTTTCTAGTATGAGATACTACCTTGCAGCACTGTTTAGGTGGGGCAATAGTTGGAACTACCTCTGGTATCCTATAGAGATGACCCCCCAGAGTAATAATGACACTACAGGGTCGAGACTCATAGATAGCATGGTGTTTCCACATATATGGCTGGCCCAAGAGAACATCAAAGACATCCAGTGGGGGAACATCACATAATACCTCATCCTTGAAGGGTTGGATGCCGTATGACAATCGACACTGCTAGCTGACACGAAGATCTCGTCCTTGGCGAAGCCACCCAATGCTGTATGGTTGCAGGTGTGGTGTTGTTGACAATCCCAACTGTTTGATGACCTCTGTTGAGATGAGGTTCTTCTGGCTTCTGCTATCAATAATAAAATGCAGCGGGGTCCCGTTCACCCACATCTGTGAATGAAAAATGTGCTCCCCCTCTTTTGGATCTGTTGGTTCTTCTGGTTGAATTCCTGCGGTCACGAAAATAGCAGTGGGGTCTACGTCGATGATCTGTCTTTTACCAGTATTTTCAGAATCAGATTCTAAATCAGGGTTCGGCTTGTTGTCTTTGATCCCGGCCACCAATGACTGTTTTGAGCGACATTCATCGGTGTTGTGTCAGGGGATTTTGTGGAAATCGCACCATTTTCTGGTGTCCTTATTTGTCTTCCTGTGACCCTTCTTTTCCTGTGGCTTGGACTGGTTTTCGGGAGATTGTTTGTTAGGGTTTTCTTTGTCATACTTTGATTGTTCTAGATTTGCAGACCCGAACTCCCATTTGTTCTAGTGCTTAAATTTCTGCTCGATTTTAATAGCATATCGATAGGCAGCACCGAGTGATGAGATGTCCAGAAAATCCATTTCAG
>ML780320.1:272120-377205 GCA_009831015.1 Picea engelmannii | reverse complement strand
TCTGTGGAACTCTGCTCCCAGTAAGTTTCCCACCAATGTTTGACATGGGGGAGATCCTTAAGGAGTGCGAAGGTGATATTTTCCTTGTCTGAAAAATTATGAACAGAGAAATAACCTTCTAGCAGATTTAACCATTTATCTAGAGCATCTGCATCTATTTGACCTTCAAATACGGGAATATCAAAGTTAACCTGTACCTTGAAAGGCGAGGTGCCTCCAAATTGGCCGCTTGATGAAGATGCGCCTGATGCTATTGGCAGGCTTCGAAGAATTTGGGAAAAATTCTCCATCATTTCATCCCTTTATCGCGTGAGAGCTTGCTCAAGCAACAGATTGATAGGATCGTCTGCTCCGTCGATTTTCTTTTTTTCCGCCATTGAGGGTTTCTTGGGTGTGAGAGATTGATTTTCCTCGATATAGACAAGCTCGAGACCCAAATTTCTATACTCGGACCTTGTTGGGGACATGCATTGAAAAAACGATCAAGAGCAGCCTGCTCTGATACCACTGATCCGGATTATTTTCGGCACGAAATGAGAGCGGAGATGTAATAAAGAAATGCACAGAGATATTGTAGATATTCAATAATATAATAGAAATGTATCAGAGATGCAACCATAAACACAGATATACAGTAATACACGATTTCTATTAATCAAAGAAATGTACAGAGACTGTAAAAATACAGAGTGAAAGACTCGCTAGAATGGTGGCAGCTTATCTCTGAGAAGAGATGTGACGGCTACTCACATTCGCAAAAAGATGATTACAATGAGGCTCTAGAGGCCTTTTTACAATAAAAAGGAATGCCAAAAGTCCTAGACATCCAAAAACCTAACCCTAGGAGATGAAGCGCCAAAAGTCATGTGGGCCTTGTTTGGGTAAGTGAGTACATCAACTTCCCGTGGTCGTAACTTTTGCATACGATCTTCGTTTTAGGCGTGTGATAGCTCGTTGTAAAGGTATCATCGAGGATATTCATTTTGGTGGCTCAATCATGCCTTTAGCTATCATTGAGAACCTCGATCTTGAAAAACCTTCATTTAGGCCCTCAAAATGGCCCCGGAAGTTAAAACCTGCTAAAAATAGTAAATTGCCAAAATTGCCATAAAGTTGTTTTGAGCCAGTTGGAAAAGGTGGGTGGCCACCAATATCCACCTGGATCAGTTCCCTAGAGTGGCATACCCCGGCCTCAGGTTGTTTGATGGGGTCTTTACAAATACAAAAAGAGACACAGTTAGAAATGGCTTCCAGGTTTTCACAGAGAAAACAAGAGGAAATTTTGGCACATTACAAAGTGATGAAACAAAAGAAGATAAAAAGAAGATGAAATGTTTGTTTTACTACTCATGAGGAAGGAATTTTTCTGTTGTTTTAATTTTTTTGTTGTACATATGCATGTGGATTTATAGAATTTGATTAGTGGGAGTATTGTTGAAAAATTTCTGGTGCTTATTTTTGGATGAAAATCTATTCAATGGTGTTCTTGATCCATTTATCAGTAAAGATTTTCCTTGTGGCGATGGTTTTTTCTTGCTTCACTCGAAGAGAGAAAATATGATCCTCTACTTATTTGGATTCCAATTATACTTGGTCGATGGATGAAAAATGGTCCTCATTTTTATTGACAAATGTAACAAGCCATTATTTCGGTTCCTCATTATCACATTGAATGAGACTATAAAATTCATTACCCAATGTGGTTTTTCTTATCCCCTAGCCTAGGGATAACTAAGGAGATCATGTCTCGAGGCCCAAAGGTCCTAGACATGGAGTACCAAGTTCCATACGTCTTGAGCATGGTCCTGAAGGGCCCCTCTTTTCTTCAGTGCAATCCACTTATCACCAACAATAGTATCCATCACACTAGCCTAGTCCTGAAGTAGCAGTGAGTCTTGCTCCATGAGGTAATGAGTTTTTGTATCATGGTATGTATCACTCTAATTTTTTAAGAACTTGAATATGTTGTATTAAATCCTTCTTCATTTCATGACGTTTGCTTGGAAATTATTCTCTTTTGCTCGCTCATATCTGGAAGGGTGATATGGTTCCCTAGTAAGTTGATTTTCATTTATGATGGGTTTCTATTGGGTGGATCTGTGAAAATTCATTGTCCGTTCCCTCCATAATTACCACTTTCTATATTTATTCCTTTCATCTCCCCTATCCTTTTTTGGGAATTGGGATTGGCTACACTAGGAAAGGTTGTACCTTACCTTGTGGGAAGAAGGGGATAAAGGCCTAATGGGTAAAATTCGTTGGCAAGAGTTAAAAGCCAATATTGAAACCTTCGATATGCTTCATCTAGGGATCCCCAAGAAAGCAATGAAACTGTTCTCATTAAGAAAAGGGGACCCATAAGATAACATAAACACTCAAGTTACTAGTTGATGGATAGGAGTTCTCATAATGAGTTGACCTATTATGACCATGGGCATGTAGCGGTATGACACTACCACTTATCTTGTCACCAAGCCAGTGTAGAGGCTCTTGGTGGCATAGTCAAGAGAAAGGGAGTCTCATCACGATCTAACCTTCTCATTTCCATGAAATGTTTGTGGATAATGTTGTTACCTCTGGTCATCAAACTAGGACAATGGCCCTCAACTATTTTCTTGAAGCACAAGAGAAAAATATCAAAAGAAATAAAGCTAAAAGTAAAAGGAAATGAATGGGATAGGAAAAAAAATGCATTTATGACAAGGTGCAACTCTCCCTCTACAAAGGTACCCATAGGTAAGACTTTACATTTTCTTGTTATTACATGCACTACATACCCAAATATTTACCCCATGCCACCTCACATACTTACATGACTTGGACTAGATCCCACTTGGGAAACACCCCAAATTTGAGAGAGGTTATCCCAATAGGACACCCTCAGACCTTCTCCAAACCTAACTTGTCAAATTTCATAATGTCTTTGAGCATTTTTCCAGGTTAAGGGGGGTTTGATGCACATGTTTGGGTAATTTGATTATTGGATGTGATTTACATGTTATGATACCTATGACTTATGAACCCCTTGGAGGTCGTTCTTGTTATTGCTACAGGACCTTTCCTGGTGGACAAGTACACATGAGGGAATGATTAGCTTGGACCTTCATGGGGCCTTAAAGCCCATAGATGGATGTTGAAACCCCAACGAGGGGTGATAAGAGATTGAAAACTTGCGTTGGGAGAAAGAAGGACATTTCCTTTGGAGGTTCCCTCACAAACCTAGACCCAAGGGATATTTATTTTCCCACATGGAAATTAGCCCTTGAGGGCCCTGGATGTCACCATGATAGCCCTAGATGTCATCTATATCTAGTGTTTCATCTTGGATGACATTTATGAGGCATTGTGGCAGATATGAGCAAGGTTTCAAGCCTTTGGAGGCAGAACATTTCACCTTCTCTTCCTGGTGTTCCATACTTGGGTCACAAACGTCACCCTAGAGGGGCATGGCATCACCCCTGGAGTGATTTTTAGATGCAAATTAATTTTATTTTTTCTAGAGTTAATTTGTGTAAAAAATTGGCCAGGTCGACCCAGTAATTATGAAATGAAATTAATTTTAGGTTACATTTTGTATAAATAAGCAGAAAGTGACATTCATTTTTCATCACAACTTGTCCTTGGAGACAAAAGGTCTGAAATTTGTGCCCTATTAGGATTATTGGCTGAAATTGTGAAATGCCACTCTTGTCTAAGGCTTGTATTTGCAACTTGGATCATTTTTTTGAGTTTTATGGTGATCTTGCATGGTATTCTCATGATTATTCTTGGTGCAAGTAAGTAGAATCTGCATTTTTTCATCTATTAAATGGTTTAAGGTATGGTTTTATTTTCTCATACAAGATTATGTAATTGCATGCTGTATTTAATTCTTGAAGTAAGAAACTTAAGTTGCTACTTTCTTACTTTTTATTTGCCAAGCTTTCATTAAACTGATTTAGTAACTAGTGAAACCCTAGAGCCCTAAATTGCTATCACTCTAGAGGTTTACATTTGGTTATTGTTGCATATGTTCTACTCCATAAAAAGGATAAGGAGAGCAAGGATCTAGGGCCTAGAAGTTCCTACACCCTAGCACTTTGTCTCTTAAGGTCAAAATTTAGGAGGACATAATTTGCTACTCCTCCTAGACGTTTTCCCTCTTAGACTTTTGTGTATCATCACTAATTTGCAGCCTTAGAAGGAGCCACCCACATTGACTCTATTTACCCCTAAAAGGCACTAGTCTTCAAACCTTTTTTCTTGAAAATCATCAAACTTAAATCTCAATATCTCTACCTGATACCCTACTAACATAAACTAAATTACTAACATAGTCTAGGAATACTAACCACTAAGTTGTTGTTGTTATAATCACTGCTATGACCATCATTTTGCAGCGTATCCAAACTTGTTTGACCACTTAAATTTTCAAAGGTACAATCAACCAAGACTAAAGTGTGCATCAAATTTCCTTTCTAAATACTTTTCTAAAGATTTTACTACTGTATCATTACTTTATTTTGTTGTTGCTACAATTATCATTGGCATCCTATTAGAGTTTATTACCTGATTGAAATATATCTAGAAATTGTATGAGACAAGTGTCATCATTTTAGGAATTCACAATATCTTGTTATATTGGCTATTCAAGTGCATTTTATGGATGTTATTACAGATGTCATTAATTAATTACTACTGCTATATGTTCATCACTTGCTTCATACATTGATTGGTAGAATCCATCTCTATAAACTTGAAGTCTTGTTGAAGCATTCATAATCACTTGTTGCTACCATAACTTTTGTTGTCAAATTGGTAAGGGGTAGGTACACTTTCCTTTGCTTCATCCAATGAGACTTGAGTCTATTTTGAGTGACCTAAAGAGAGAGGGGGTTAGCCTTACCTTTTCCCTTTCCTCAAACCCCCTAGGAATTGGGGCGTCTCCCTTGGAGTGGATTTATCCTTCTCCTAAAGAGAAAGAGGTACCGTATTGGGGTGATAGTGATAGGACTACCTCTGTGTTGTGTCAATCTAATCCTAATTTCCTTCAAGATTTGGGCATGTATATATTGTGCGATAACATTTTTTGCATAGTTGTCGGGGAACACCGAGTCAATTTTCCTTGAATGATACTTTTTTGGTAAGCTTTTATCCAAAGCCTTTACTTCACCAAGCTTACCTGGCAAATTCACTAAGGGAAATTCCCTCTTTTCCATTTGATTATACCTAGAAGGATTATTTGGTGACTCCACTAATGAAAAATCCAACCATGGCTTCTCAATGGGACCCAGGTAATTTTAAACCCTTAAGTATGAGTGAAATTTTGTGTTACCCTCGACAAATGCCTCTGAGGTATGAAAATTGGCTCCCTAGATTCACTGGTAATGATGGGGTTAGGGCCAAATATCACATGGATAATTTTTGGGATTTCTCTCATCTCCACCCTAGCAATGATGATGCTGAAGATTTGGAAATGAAACATTTCTCTGCCACTCTTCATGGCAATGCTAGGAAATGGTATGATGATCTCCTTGATGCTAGCATCACATCTATGGACTAGTTAGAAGAAACCTTTCTCAAGAAATCGGGTATTAAATTATAATATATCCACATACTAATAAAAAGACTCAAGTACATGAAACGAGCTAAGAATGATACTATCAAGGAATTCCATACCAAGTTTGAGAATTTTCTACAACAAATTCCTAGAATCCATTGTCCTGAAGACAACTACCTTGCTTACCTCTATACCAATGCACTCTTAGTACAATTAAGGTTTATCCATAGTGAAAAAGGGCCAAGAAAAATCCAAGAATATTATCACATGGCTATACAAATCGAGGAAAATATCTCATTGTTCAAGGGAGAACACCTCTTTACTCCATAAATCAAACTTGATTATCCTAAATATACCCCAGATACTCTTAGTCCAGAGAGATTAGTTTCCCTTTAGATATTTTTTAGTAAATTACAGGAAAGAAGGGAACAAGTCATCAACCAAAAGGAGGTTGAGGAGAGGGATCCTAATGAAGGTTTTCAATCCCATGAGGAAGAGAAAGAATTTACTGATGCTCCTACCGAGGATAATAAAGACATGTTTGAAGAGCTAGAGCCTGAAGATATCAAACATGATGATGAAGTATTAATGTGTGCTCCTCCCTCTGATGAAGCCATCCGAGATCCTATTACTCCTACACAAAAAGAAGAGGATGAGGTTAGTCACTTTCCTTTTCAAGTTTTTGACGATACCCTATTCTATGATTCAAAAGGTGAAGAAGAAAGGGAATCCTTGGATAAGCTATACCCTCTGTATTATGAAGCTAAAGATGTAGGGACAATTCATGAGGATGAAGCACTGATGCTTGCTCTTTCATTTGGTGAAGTCATCCAAGTCTTCAACACTCCTTCACAACAAGAAATGAATATGATAAGTTATTTCCCTTTCCAATATTTTGAAGATGCTTTATTTTGTGATTTGGAAAGTGAAGAATGGTTAGAGGAGCCCTTGGATGTTTTAATCCCTTCATGTTATGATAAAGGTAATGACATGGTTGATAATATCGATGAGTTCATACAAGTTGAGATATGTGAATGGGATGTGATTGGGTATGATGGGGATCCCATTTACGACATTGAGGGTCATTTCTAAATTTTTCCTTTACAACTATCATATGAGATTACTACTAATTTTGACATTTGGAAACAAGGAGATGATGTAGTTGCAGATATTTTCCAAGAACCCAAGGGTGAAATAGTTCTATGTTCTCCTTATGATTGTTGGTCATTCCTTGAGGATTTTGATAAGTATTCCTTTGAGCACTTGGATTTATTCTATGAAGAATATGATCAAACATCGATGTGCTTAGATCCTGGTTAGGGTAAGGATGTTTCTTTCCTAAAGCAGGGTACTTGTGACAAGGTTTTAAAACTCCCTTATATTACTTTACCTCGTTATGTTACTAAGGATGCAATTGGGAAACATGCCCATTTTCCAAATTTTTCTCTAGGGAAGAGCCTTTTTTAGAATTCAAGGGTAGGTTGAATACCTTAAGAATTTTTTTTTCATCTTAGACTTTCAACTTTCCCCTAAAAAATTGCCAATCATCCTCTAGGTTCTTGCTAGTCCCTTCCAAGACCTCAAGATGTGATGATGTCCAAGGTAGCTGTGATGAGGAAAATCACTCTATGGCAAGGGGTAAACCACAAAAACCGGAAATACTATAGAAATTAAATCTAATCCCAAGTATGATATATAAACGAAAATACTAACAAGACAAGATAAAGAGCCTACCTCATCCAGACGTTCGATGAAGACCACCATTGAGCACTCGACTCAAAGATTTATACCGACAACTTGTCCTCAAAAACCAAGATACACAAGCATATTGTGATAATATATATTGTTATCACATATAATAGCATAATCCATCAACATTCATAACAAATATGCCCATGGAATAACAATTGAAATATTTGCAAGATATTAATTGGACAAGAAAAGAGTATTTCTATTGAAATATGACCAACATAAGTGTATGAATGAAAAACTTCCGTGTCGACATGTCTCGGAACCAAGAAACTAAGTCCCTTCCAGCCGGGCCTCCACCATTTCCATCCTCCACCAAAGACAAGCTCATATATGAGAGACAATGAGGTTCTACATCAAAGAGGGAATATCTTGGGGGATGAACAACGTGTTTAGACTTCAAAGGAAAAAGGGATGCAGACTCAATATGAAGTGAATAATTTCTCCAGATTAACTTTTCTCTCTAAATTTTAACTCTACCCTCTTCCATGGTTTGGATATGACCCATTTATAGCCTTCAAATGGAACTGAAGGGTCGAGTCAGAATGTTTCTAGTATATGGAAGGTCAAGGATCATGGATCTCATGACGTGACATGGAAAGCTGACACAATTTTTAATTTTGAGCACCAAACTTGATGTACACATTCTAGAGTGGTGCAACCTATGTATATGCATGCTATGTAATTGATAGGATGTGTATATGTGGAAAAATATGATTTTTAGCTCTGGGAAGTGAAAAAGGGGAATTCAATTCTGCATAGGGAAATGGGAATGAACTTCTGAGTAAGTTGTATGGGGTGAGGAAAATCTTGATACAATAGATGCCCCCTAATGTGTGAGGTTAGAGGAGTATCTGTGATGGATGAAATACATTATAATTCCCAAAAGTGGAATAATGGAGACCTAGCTGGATGAAGTAGTTGATCATGAAAATATTACAATCCATAATGAATTTGTACACATGGATGCCAATTTTAATTACACTTCATATCTATGCGGAAATATACCAAGAAAATGTTGATGTCCATGAATAGGAAATATAAATTAGATACATGCCATAGGTTGTCATAGTCATGAACAAGGCCCAATGAAAACTAGTCTCAAAATCAATCTGTATAGAATGGAGTACAATCTGATCTCCCATGATCACTGAAGTCATATAGGTACTAGTCCCATGAATGATAACAACAACTCAAGAAAGCTACGACTATAAACTAATGTCTTCAAGTCTTCTACATGATTCACCAAAGGTGCAATTTTACATCATGTGCATAGAGGAGTTGAGGTCGAACACAATGATACTTCGTTTCATTATTGATCATTAAGGTATACTATTAACAAACGTGAGACAACCTACCGATAATGAAAGTAGGTATCAAGGAACTGAGTACATTCTTATAAGTGTAAATAAATGTGTTGAGGTCGAACACTTTAAGAATCCATTGATCAGGGGAAATTGATGTATTCCCAACTGTCGATGATAGGAGAACCTGGCACTGATGACTATAAGCCTCTAGGTACTCATAATACTTAAGGCTTCGTTTCAAAAATAGATGATATGGAGTCAATGGAAGGAGACTCAATGAAAGGAGATCATTATTGAATATCTCATCAGTCATCATGATGTACGAAGAAATAGCTTGATGATTTGGAGGAATTTGGATGAATAACATGTTCACGAACCAATGATCTTGTGCATCTTTCACATGCACTGGATGCAAGTAATGCACGAAAAAGACCGTCTGAATAACAACCAATAAGTAAAACTTCCGAAAAAGGTGAGGAAACCACCAATAAGGCTAATGGAATCCAATACACTACACAAATTCCAATGTGTGAATATATTTCTTGTCGTTGAACATAAGGGAAACCCCCCAGTCAACGACCAATGAGGAGATGTCAACTGTTGGGTTCAAGGTTACCTACCCATAATGAAAGTAGGACCAGGGTATGCGATAGGACTACAACTTCATTTAACTTTGAGACACATTGAGGGTATGGTTGACATGCAAAGTCAAGAGTTCTAAGAAATGGCCAAAACAAGATTATAGACTTACTATAACAAAGCATGAGACATATGGAGGAATCTAGTAGCATAGACTCAATGGTGAAACTTTGTGATGCATGAGGCATCAATAAAATTCTCAATAGGACTAGAAGAGTAACCAGTCAGAGGATTAAACTATAAGTAATGAGCATAGAGTGGGAGGAGATGAGGATAGAGTGGGAGGAGATGAGGATAGAGTGCTTCAAAATGTCCAGGGGAAACTGTCTCATTTGACACATAGGATTCCTATGGTTGAGGTAGAGGATCTTCCAGAGGCTATGCAGCGACAGGTGGTGGGTGTGCCCCATGCATGGGTGAGACTCTTTTGGTGTCTTGCAAACATCATATTATGCTATAATGATACGCATCCAACCATAGGCGTAGATGTCATGATTATTGTATCAACCGACCATATATGTATTTTGAGGGCGTAAGCCCCATTTTGTACTATGACACCATATTTTTGGAGAGATGAAATATAAAAAACATTGGTCTTAGGATTTACTTATATATGTTACAATGTGTACATTGATGACTGTGTTTTCTTTAATTTAGTCATGTGACAAATGTGAATCTAAAACATAATTAACAAATGCATTAGATACATAATTAGAACTTCTAGGTATGTGATTATAAGTAATAAAATTAGAATGTCATTCCAAAATTTGTAACCGTAAGAATCGTCAGAGTAGAGTAGGGTCTCGCACACAGTAACTGTTGTTCAACTAACATACTACTAACTAGGAGTCTAGGAAAACATCTAAAGACCAAACACCAGGTGAATGGCATTGTGTAAAATCTCTATAATGACGCTATATTTAGCCACATTATTTTTTGATAGCCCTAGACAAATGCCACCTGAAGAAACCAGTCGATCCTCGGGTGAATAAATGACCCAAGCGACAAAAGCCAATTTCCATGTATGACGATTGACACCGTCTTCGAATCCTAAGTAAACTGAAGACTCCGTTGACATCTACCAACCAAGGGAAAACTTGATAAGCAAGTCGATGACACAAAGGAAAATATATATACACTAAGATACACTATTATACAAAGAGTTATGTCCAATATTGGGGTTTCAAGCATAATATATTTTCAAGTACATCCCATTTCTGGGATCAACTAGTATATTCCCTTCACAATCTTCTAATTCATAGGATCCTTTTTCTAAAACACGTCACACAACATAAGGACCATGCCACATGGGGTTGAACTTTCCTGGCCCCAATGGTTCTTTGGCTTGGTCATACAAGAGGACCAATTCACCCTCAACATACTGCCGAGGATAAAAAGACTTATCATACTAAACATTGACATGTCATTTATTCATGTTGACAATCGTAGAGGCATCTCGATGCTGCTCATCTATGTGCTCTAGATGTATGAGGCATTCTTCGAGATCATAAGTGTTAGGTAGGAGATTAACTTCCAGTCTAAGGGAAGGAATTTCACACTCAATAGGAAGGATCGACTCCACACCATGTACTAACTGAAAAGAAGAAAAATCTGTGGAAGTCTTAATCGAGGTTTGATATGCCCAAAGTGTAGGGTAAAGCATTAAATAACAGTCAGATTGGATATGACTAACAATTTTTTGAAAAATGTTCTTGATAGGTTTGTTTACAACCTCTACTTGTCCATTTTCCTAGGGCTAGTAAGGGGAAGAATGACCATGTTTAAAACCCAATTTTTATGCTAACTCTTTCATCATTTCATTCTGAAAGTGATTTCCATGATCAGTGATAATCTGCCTTGGGATTCCAAACCAGGATATAATTTGATTGAACACGAAAAAATGATGCAGTCTTACCATCAGATTTAATATTAGGCATGGCCTCTGCTGATCTGAACCTAGGGTGATCAGTTTCCAATAATTGATTGATTCTGTCACCCCTTCAAAGGGTCAGTTATAGATCGTTTTACTTGAGCTATTTGCAATTAAAGGTAAATTTGAAGTCTTATAATCTTGCATCCAAAGTGAATAAAACATATTTATCTTTTCTTATGTGTTATATGTCGTGCTTTCATTTAATATCCTGTGAAAAAATTCATAGAAAAGCAACATAAGAACATAATACACATAATGGACATGACACTTCCCTTGATAACTGAGTTCACCTGATGCGAGCTACGTCTCTGGGTCATTCTCCAAAGATTGATCATTTTATTCTCCTCTCTATAATGATGTCTCTCCTTTACAAGTTGTAAGTCCAAAGTCCCTCTTCGGTGACGACAACAAGAGATCATAATGTGATCAGGTATGTATACAATCTTCACAAGTTCTCATGCTCATGAGTCATCCATGATGCTGACATGGACATCATTCCCACATACTCAATACATAAAAGGGGAAGAATAAAAGATGAATCCCCATCATCATGGAGCCATCAAGTGCCTTAGATCTGCTTCTTAGATCCAAGCATAAATATGTAGCCCATACAAAGATCCCGAAACCATGAGATTTAGAATTGCTTCGTTGGCCACTTATCATGCAAGTGCCACAATTTCTATGTAACATGTAACTGATTGATTTGATGTGGAAGAAGAGAAGAAAATAAGAGATAGAAGGAATATGATGATCTTGTTGCCTTGCTTCATCCCATCCATGCTCTTTCAGACCTATAACACGCATGCTATGCTGCAACATTTAATGACAAAACATCATAATCAAAAGCATGCTTACATTGGCTTCTCCAAAACTTAGCTTGCTGATCTGAAGCTCTACTGAAAAAAAAAACCTCTCCATTGATTCTGCGTCGCTGAATTACCTAAAAATGACTGTGAAATAATCTCCATCGGACACAATCACCTTCAAGCCTCCTCTAGGATTGTATCTCGATTTGCATACAACTCTACAATTAATGCATCTGAATGCATCGAAATCCATGCCATTATATGACCTTGTATGGACTGGGAACGTGTTTCTTCTTCCCTATCATTGGAAAAACATGCTTCTTAATTAATAGCGTGGGAGGATTAACTGATAGGGGCGTTAGCCCAACCGGTTGGCGGGAGATAAGTTAAGGAATAAGTTGTTGGGGAGGTCTAGGGGTCAAACCTGCGGGCCTCCCATTTTGATTCTCCTCTATAAAAATAGTGTCAACCGTCGCTAACTCTAGAGTTTGGTGGGATCTGACCAGATCTGGTGGAGGCCTTCCCTAACCTTTTGGCGAATTGATATTACTTTGGCGGAATGCTGCTAAAAATGGAGAATACACCGCTAAGTTTGGAGGATTGGGGGTTGGCCATTGGCCAACCCTTTTTAATTTGGAATTTTGGTTATCAACCCTCATTGGGAATTTTATCGCTGCCACATGGCATCCTATGACTAGGCCATGTGGAAACCATTCATTGCCCCCCTGGTATAATCATCTTCCCATGTGTCCCTACCATGTGTCATTCGGTGAATCGTGCCAAGTGTTAACCTATGAGAGGACCACGTGGCTTCTCCTAGGTGATGCCACATGACATCACCTAGGGGTTCCATGTGTAAAAATTTTACTGGCCCATTTGGCGGCCCAAAAATTCCAAATCAACATGCCATGTGGCACGCTATTATTGGGACACATCAACATGTTGACGTCATGCTAACATCATTGCCATGTGTCTGTACGGATTCCATGTAATCTGTACCGTATGCCAACTCAACTACCATGTCACTATATGGACTACCACGTCACTATACAAACTGCCACATGGCACATTCCGATTGGTCCACGGATCGACTTGAAAACAACAAAATCAGGTGACACGTGGAAACGACTGGTGCTGACACATCACCATGACGACGTTAGCATGCCACGTGTATCCTTCATGATCCTACCATGTGTTTTGTATGGATACTGAAATCATCTATACATATGATGATGTCAGTAGTAAAGATGGTGACTCATCCCCTACTCATTCAGTAGGTTGACCAAACTTTGACTGCAAATATCTTTCAATCCGTGACTCCGTTAGACGAGCCATTTGCGTCATTGGAAATCTTACGATGTGCTCTTCGTGATCATTCCATTTTCACTGCATTTTGGGAACTTTTAATTTTTTCCCTTTCTCTACCTATTGAGGCCATTTTGAGCCTCCTGGGACACTTCTGAAACTTCTGTGATGTTCCTTAGATCCATCCGGATCATCTTCCCATTTAGTAAAGTAGTCTACAACCATGATAATATGTTAATACCCCCTAGCCGAAGCTGGGTTGAAGTCCAAAAAATACACCCCCCACTTGGTGAAGGGACCAACGGTGATGACTAAGTGAAGAGGGGTTGGATGCAAGTGCATCTTCCAAGCGAACACCTGGAAAGGGGGACACTTCTTGACTGCTTCGACACAATATTTAAAAAATTTCGGCCAAAAATAATCAACTCACAATATTTTTGGGGTTGTTGAAAGCCTAGATAGATGATCACCATAAGCCCCACTATGACAGCCATCAAGAACTGACTTAGCCTCTTCATGATTCAAGCAATGGGACAAGTTATTATCTACACCTCAACGATACAAAGTGTCACCAATGACTAGGTAGTTTTTAGCTTGATTCCTTATGCACCGTTGATCGTCTCTCGACATATGCTGATAGAACTTCAAGGTTTGAAGATAGATCAAAATGTCTCAATACAAGAGGTCTGGTGATGAGATAAGGAAAATGTGTTCATCCATGAATCGACATGAATGACATCCTCATCTAGTCGAGGGAATTTCGATATTAACTCAACAAAAATCAATGATTTATTGGATTTGACTGAAGCAAAATTGAGGTCAAACTCTCGCAAAATGGAAATCCATTTATTGTATTTTCCCCCTACGATATGCCTAGTAAGGACATATTGAAATGGGTTGACATCAACAACTATGGTAGTTTTGTAAAGCAATATATAGTGTCGTAATCTTTGAACCGCATGTATGATGACCAAGGCTAGCTTCTCAACATAAGAGTACTTAAGTTCAAGGTCGACTAAGTTTCCAATAAGGTAGTAGAAAACATGCTTATGGAGCTCATCGTCTTCCTGAACCAGAACCATACCAACTATCCCTTTGTACGCGGTGAAATAAAACAAGTAATATCTACTATAGTCCGGAGGCTTCAACAGAGGCATCAATACTATGGATTTCTTAAGAGCATCGAAGGATTCCTGGGCTCACTCATCCCATATAATTAGAGTGTCCTTCTTCAAGAGACACATGAAACCCTTAGTCATATTGGCATAATTTACTATAAACCAACGTAATAAGTTAGCTTTCCCCTATAAACTTTGAAGATAGTGAATGTTGCATGGGGGAGGAAATCAAAATATTGCGTCAACCTTCATTGGATCCACCAAGATCCCATGCTCATAGACTAAGAATCCTAAAAGGTGATCAAACATAACAAAAAATATGCACTTGTGAGGGTTTAAATAGATGCGATAATAATGAAATCTCTCAAATACAAGTCGAAGGTGAGTAGAATGATATACTCTCTTGTGAGAGTGAGCAACAAGTTCGTCGAGATAAGATTTGACAATGTGATTGAGATCGTGAAAATAAAAAGTCATGGCTTGTTGGAAGGTTGCTCCAGTGTTTTTAAGGCCAAAAGGAATTTTCAAGTATGCAAAAGTACCCAAAGGACAAATAAATTCCACCTTATGTTGATCCTCGAGTTTAATCTGAATTTGATTGCAACCTGAAAATCCGTCCATAAAAGAAAAAATATCACTTCCTGCACACTCATCGAGAAGCTGATCATTGAAGGGTGTCAGGAAGTTGTATTTAGGACAAGACTTATTCAGGTCTCAAAAATCCATACACACATGGATGTTTCCTTGCTTCTTATTCACAGGAACAGGGTTGGAGACCCATTCCATCAAGGGAACCAGGTATATCAAAGCAACATTAAGTAGTTTCTCTACTTCTGCCTTAATAGCAGGGGCCTTCCTAGGATTAACAACTCTAATTCATTGTTGAATAGGTTTAGTATCCAGATAGGTTTTTATTTCGTGTTTGACAATGCGAGGGTTGATTCATGGAATCTCTTCATATGACCAAGAAAATACATCACCAAATTATTTTAAGGTATCGATGTAGATCTGAATTTCTTTATGCGAACAATCTGCACCGATATATACATTTTCAACTTTTCTAGGAGTTCGATAGATGTCGACCAGGACAGTAAGATAAATAATCTCCATGTTTACCTCAACATAAATTCCATGTGTATCTATTGGAATGACGGAGTGACTGACCATCTCACTCAAGGTAGATCTAAAATCATCCTATTTGATTCTAACATGCTCAGTGAGGAAGTAAGAACGATGATTCATATCATCCCATGGCCTATTAGAACCATTCATGGCCTCTAATATGGATACATCCAAAGGTAAAGTATCATCGAGGTAATCATGTGAATAAGATAATGATGTGGCCCATATCAGCCAGAGAACAAGATCCTCCTCATCTGTTTGCGAGGAGACATGATCTAGGTCAATAGTAGAGTCGAGAACAACCTGATACACTATCTTTGTCGCTGATAGTAGAATTTGCATTCCAATATGTGATTGACCTTCACAAGACATGGTCGGGGAAGGTAGGGTCCAAGGATCGTTAAAATATGAAGTGTGGAAAGCAACATACCTCATTGACGAAGAAGAACTATTGGACATGACATATATATGCTGGATTAGTGCCACGAAATCAAAGGTACCCATAAGGGAGTTATACATTTCAACACCAATATCCTTAGTTGCTAAATGATAATTATTGATCATAGGGATCGAAGTTCCAACTAATGAATTGGGACTAGCATGTGCAAAGGATAATTGATGAATTGTCACGATTTTCCATTCATGAGAAAAACATAAAGTATGGAAAACAAACGATATGACTACAATCATAGCATAAGTCCAGTTACACCCTAGTAATAAGTGATAGTCAAGGGGCGCATCAATCACCTCGACATCCACCTCCACTGTCTTTCCACCTAACTGGACCGGAAAGGTAGGAATATTTTCGTGGGGAAAAAAGGAACAACCTTCAAATGTGATAAACATAGTCGGAGATTGAGAGACGGTTGGAGAGCCAATGGCTTTCCACTAGGTTAGGGACATCACGCATGTTGCAACGCCTTCATCAATAATGATACATTTGATGGTATACTTTGAGTAATCCATAAGGATTTGAAAGGCCACATGGTAAGGAAAGAAAGGCTTCACATCCGTGACGCAAACCTGATAACCTTAGAGCCACATGGGTCTAGAGATTCTAACGTAGATAACAAGGCATTCCTCTGTGAAGGACATGTCTAGAGCACCTCCAAAGTTGACATCGCACAAGGGGTTTGACCCAAATATTCGACAATCAAATAATTCTAGGCAGCTCTAACATTAAGGTTGTGGGTAGAGCATTTTAGTACTCCTTTCAGAATATGAGGTGGAGGCTCTGGATTTTTGATCTGCAAAGGTGTTTCCAGAGGAGGGGGAGGCTCTAGACTTGGAATAGCCTACGAAGAGCTGTAGTTGTGAGACCGAGTGGCTACATTAATCTGAGACTTGACCATATTTACACATAGACGATAACCTTCATGCACCCACAGGTTTTGATTCCCATTCGACACATTTTTGGCATTGGAGTGTAAGTTTTAAACTTGTGAAGTAAAGAAATGTATATAGATTCTTAAGAAAAACAAAAATTAATCAATGGCTCATTCACATAGTACACAGAGATTTATACCGGAAACCCTCAACTAGGAAAACCTTTCTTATATTCATTATATCAAATTTCACCATTCACTATACAATATATATACAATGTTTTTAGGTATTCCGTAGATACCAAAAACCTAATCCCTTAATCCATGATTAATTTACAAAACTGCTAAAAATAGAAAAATCTGCTAAAAATAGAAAAAACTGCCCAAAAATAATAATTTCGGGGCGCTACCCCGAACGCTGCGCATAACTAGGGGGGCATACCTCCGCCCCCCCCTGGGACCTACCTAGGAAAGATCCCAATTCACACAGCCCAAACAGAGCACTAGTACAATGGATCATCAGACGTAGTTGTCATATCTGACGCGCCCACACACACACATGAAAAGAATATAACACATACCCAACATTCTCCCACTTGTTGTTTTCTTTGCATCCAGGGGTGCAGGGGATTATATAGTCAACAATACAGGGAAGCAATGCCCATTGTTAATCTACACCAGGAGAACTTTTCTATGCTCACAGACTTTGTCAATGAATCTGCAACATTCTTCAAAGTGTCAACCTTTTCCAGCAACACCTTCTTTTCCTCAACCATGTCTCTCACAAAATGATACTGAACATCTATATGATTTGTCTTTGAATGATAAGATGGGTTATTTGCCAGGAATATTGCACTCTGACTGCCACAATCTAATCTCACTACTTGTTGCACCAACCCAATACCTGAAGACAATCTTTGTAACCATACTGCTTCCTTGCTTGCATGAGTGGCTGCCATGTATTCAACTTCTGTAGTTGAGAGTGCCACTACAGCCTGTCTTTTTCTCATCGAACTGATTGCTCCTCCAAATAGGTTAAACACATACCCACTTGTAGATATTCTACGATCCAGATATCCAGCCCAGTCTGCATCAACAAATCCATGTATGTCCACCAATCTGTCCAATCCTAGTCTTCCTTGGTAGAACAATCCATAACTGGTGGTGCCACAAAAATACCTGAAGACCCTCTTTACTGTTGTCCAATGCTCCTTCCCTGGTTTTTACATATACTTGCTCAAAACTTCCACTGCATGTGCAATGTTTGGTCTAGTACAGACCATTTCATACATCAAACTGCCAATTGCACTAGCATACTAAACATGGGACATGTCCTTTTCTTCTTCCTATGTCTTGGGACATTGATCTGCATATAACTTTACACCTATAGGAATAGGAACCTTAACCAGTTTACTTCCACGCATATTAAACCTCTGCAATATCGTCTCAACATATTTTCTCTGATTCAACCAGAGTTTCCTGTTTGCACGATCTCTTTTAATCTCCATTCCTAGAATGAAGTTAGTAGCACTGAGATCCTTCATGTCAAATTTGGAGGATAGATGGGATTTCACCTCCTTGATAACATCCATGTTATTTCCTACCAACAACATGTCATCAACATACAACACTACATAAATGAAGTGATTTCCAACCTTCTTGGAATATACAAAGTGATCATCCCTGCTTCTTACAAATCCCAATCCAAGGATGTATGTGTCAAAATTTTGGTACCACATCCTAGGTGATTGCTTCAGACCATATAGTGATTTCTTTAGCTCACATACCGACTCTTTCTTTCCCTTCACTGCAAATCCTTCTGGCTACTTCATGTAGATTTATTCTTCAAGATCCCCATGTAGGAATGTTGTCTTCACATACATATGTTCCACTTCAAGATCAAAAGAAACATCAATAGATAAAAGAAATCTAATAGAATTTAACTTAGAAACAGGAGAAAAAATCTCACCAAAGTCAATTCCCTCTACATGGGAATAACCTTTTTCTACTAACCGAGCTTTGTATTTTTCCACTTCACCTTCTGCATTAAACTTCTTCTTAAACAACCATTTTCTACCAACATATTTTCTTCTAGCTTGCAACTCAACTATATCCCATGCCTCATTCTTATCCAAGGCATCCATTTCTTCAACCATGGCCTTCTTCCATAGTTTACTATCCTCTGAATTCACTGCTTCCTTGACAGTTCTGGGATCATCATCAGTAATAGATAAAGAAAAATTGGGACGGAAATCAGGTGGACTATACCTTTCTGGTTGCCTTCTTTCTCTCATTGATCTCCTCAATACTGGGGTATGAGGTTCTTCTTCTTCTTCTTCTTCTGCTTCCTCTTCTTCAGATGATTCTGATTTTGCATCATCCAACTCAAGCTCTATTTACTCAGGTTTGTCTTGTGTTGTTAGGAATTCCTGTTTGGACACATATTTTACCTCTCTGAAAACAACATCTCGACTATAAATAGTTTTCTTGGTTTATGGGTTCCAAAGCTTATAACCTTTCACACCATATTTATAACCAATAAAGATACAATTTTCAGCCTTTTTATCTAGCTTACTTCTATTTTCCTTTGGAACATGCACATAATCATCACAACCAAACACTCTAATATGTTGAAGAGAGGGTTTCTTTCTAGACCATACCTCATGTGGAGTTTAATCATCCAACGCTGATGAAGGCGATCGATTGACCAGGTAACATGATGTACCCACTGCCTCTGCCCATAATTCTTGTTCTAACTTGGCACCGCTGAGCATGCTCCTTGCTTTTTCCATCAATGTCCTATTCATCCTTTCTGCAACTCCATTCTGCTGAGGAGTGTATGGAGTAGTCTTATACCTTTCTATACCACACTTATTACAAAATTCTTCGAATTCATTTCCATAGAATTCTCCACCATTATCTGTTCTCAATACCTTTATTTTCTTCTTTGTCTTATTTTCTACCAGAGCCTTAAACTCTTTAAATTTATCAAATACCTTATATTTATTTCTAAGAAAATAAATCCATGCGTTCCTTGAAAAATCATCTATGAATGAAACATAATACACAGATTTTCCTAGGGATGGAATAGGAACAGGTCCAAACACATCACTATGTATCAACTCTAAGATCCCCTTTGCTCTTGTAGCATCGGATGGGAATCTTAATCGATTTTGTTTACCATATATGCAATGTTCACATAAATCAAAATCCAGAGTGCAATTAGACATACCTTCAACCATACCTTTACCGTGTAGTGTTCAAAGGCCCGTTTCTCCAATATGTCCCAGTCTTTGATACCATAACATGGTCTTCTTTTCAGGGATGATATTGGTCTTGTCTTCTTTATTTGTCTGCTCAAGGAAAACATAACTGTTATACCCATTAGTATAAGTGCTTCCCAACAACTTGTACAGAGTTCCACACTGAACTCCCCTCATCAACACCATTTCTCCTCGTACCATCTTGCAAGTGTTCTTTCCATATACAGTATCCACTCCTGCATCATCCATCTTGCTTATAGATATTTGGCTCCTGGCTAGTTTTGGAATGTGTAGAACCCCAGGAAGTGTTCTAATCCTTCCATATTTTAGAAGCAACTTAACCCTTCCACGTCCCAAGATTTTTGTTGTTGAGTCATCTCCTAGGAATACATCACCACCATCATATTTTTCATATTCAGAGAACCACTCCCTGTGAGGAGTCATATGGTATGACACACCTAAGTCAATCAACCATACATCACGGTCTTCATGTGTACTTGTAGATTCTAGGTAAACATCACCTCCTTCTTCAGTGGAAATTTTTGCCTCTGTGGAAGAGGTACTATCCAATCCCTTTGGTTTTTCAACCTTCTTAGACTTGCAATCTTTCTTATAATTCCCTGTTTTACCACACTTCCAACATTTCCTTAAAGATTTTCCTGGAGACTTAGATCTACCTATAGATTTAGATCTCCACCCTAAAGGCTTACTAGGGTTCCTGTCTTGGGTACACCCTCTTACAAATAAAGCATCTGTGTTGTGACCATCCATGCTTTTTTGCCTCATCTCTTCAGATAACAAGGATGAAACTACATCCTCATACTTCAATGTAGATTGAGTGGTACTACCAATTGCTGCAACCAGATTATCCCAAGAGTTTGGCAAAGAACATAAAAAGGTAATACACTTATCTTCTTCTGCAATCGTAATATTAACAAAGACAAGTTGGCTTACCAGAGTGTTAAAGGCATTTAGATGTTTTGTCATAGAATCTCCATCTTCCATCCTAAGATGATGCAACTTCTTTCAAAGATACAACTTTTTTACCAGGGACTTTGATTGATACAAATTCCCTAACTTATCCCATAGTTCCTTGGTTGTAGATTCTCCCGAGACATTCAACAAAACTGAATCTTTCAGGCAGAGTCGAATAGTACTCCTTTCTCTTCTATCCAACTTCTCCCAATCTTCCTTCAACATACCAGTAGCTGGTGTACTAGTAGTTTGTGTACTGGTAGGTTGTGTACCAGTAGCCCATGTGCTAGTAGACGGTGTACTAGTAGGCTGTGTACCATAATCCACTACGATCCATTGTTATTTGTCTACAAGAAGGTCCTCCATATTCAACTTCCATAGCTCAAAGTTCTTACCATTGAAATTCTCTATCTCGATTCTAGAAGATCTTGCCATTCCTCTTTCTGCACTCAAATCACCACTGCAAAAGCTCCCACTAAACCCAGGTTTATCATAGACCCAATATAAAATTGATCTATCAAGACCGAGCCAAACCCTCAACAACAAAGGCGTTTCTCTGAAGCCAAAAATGAGCTCTGATACCACATGTAAGTTTTAAACTTGTGAAGTAAATGTTGACATGTTTTACAGGTAGCCTATGCTTGTCATTGATGGCAAGTACAATAGCAATGATGGCTTGAGTATAGGTATAATGTGCCAGGTAGGCACCAGAAGTATTTTGGGAAGACGCAGTAGAGAAAGCTCGTGAAGACCAGAAGAGATAGTTCAGAGGTGCACGCAAGTGCAGAGTATGCATGTTTTTCATTGATGTCAAAGATCACGACCAATAACACAGCGATGATCGCATGGAAAGATCAGAAGCTAAAATTACATTTTGGATATTAGAAACAAAGACTCCATTTCAGAGTTTCGGATACCGGGAGTTGGAGGATTCAAGAGTTGAGACTCTTCATCACAGAAGTTCAAAAGTGCCGAAATGAGAAACGTCGAAAATCCTGAAATAGGAACATCAACCAGAGTTTCAGATATCGGGAGTTGGAGGAGTCAAGAGTCGAGACTCTTCATCACAGGAGTCCCAAAGTGCTGAAATGAAAAATGTTGAAAATCATGAAACATGCACATCAACTAGAGTTTCGGATACCGAGAGTAGGAGGAATCAAGAGTCAAGACTCTTCATAACAGGAGTTACAAAGTGCTGAAATGTGAAATGCCAAAAATCCTAAAACAAGAACATCAACTTGAGTTTCGGATATTGGGAGTTGGAGGAGTCAAGAGTCAAAAATATTCATCAGAGGAGTCCCGAAGTGCCAAAATGTGAAATGTTGAAAATCCTGAAACAAGCACATCGACAGGAGTTTCAGATACCAGGAGTTGGAGGAGTCAAGAGTCGAGACTCTTCATCACAGGAGTCCCGAAGTGCCAAAATGTGAAAGTGAGAAAGTGTTGTATGGATAAGTGCTTGGTCACCACCAGTGGTCACATCATCGAAGAGCTGTAGAGAACATCTTGAAGAGAGAAGCTCCATTTCAGAGGTTGGGACATGGAGAGTCGAGACGACTCATCACAGAATCCCTGAAACGCGAAATGCGAAATGTGTGTTCAAAATTGGCCCCTGGTCATAACCTATGGTCACATCAATGAAGGATCAAGGGAGGAGGTAGCATGAAGCTAATATCCATTTCGAAGATCGCAAATTGGAGAGACGAGATGCCTCACCACAGGAATGTCAAAATGACGAAATGCCAAATTGCAAAATGGCAAAATAAGTGCGAGACCCATCATTTATGATCCAATGGTGTAGGTTATTCGGGAATATGATCGAAGGGATAATGTTTCTCTTCAAAGTTAATTGATCATTGGCAATTCAGTTGTTGATGTGGTTTTTGGAGGTTCATAGTGTAACTGCTAGAAATGACTGATTGTTTCTACTAGAGGACTGGAAGAGACTTCAGGGTGATTGCCAGAGAAGATGAAGAGTCTCAAGGCATCTTCCAGTGGAATGAAGACTGTTCAGGAGGCGATTGACAGATGGAAGAGCGTTGAAGCCTGTAACTGGAACAGAGAGAATGAGCTCGACTGTGACAGAGAAGAAAAAGAGTCTCGACTACTAGACAGGTTAAGAAATCTCAACATAACACCCGATGATGATGGACACATGGGTTTAACAACTATAGAAGCTAAAGAGTTGCAATGATGATCAGGTAGAGCACTCGACATGAAGAGCATGTAGAAGCATTGCACAAAATGGATGCATAAGGTGCACAAAGACTATAATAATGGAGAACAAAGAAGAGATGGGTGGTACTGTGTGTAGGAATCATACACGGGGAAATGGCATGTTGTGGGAAGGAACTAAAATACACAGAAGAGGCGTAATTTAGGGAATCAAAATAAGACATAGAGCATAAAGTGTACCAGAAGAAAAAAACAGAGATGCATAGCTGAGACAGTAAAAGAAGGCTAAAGTGCAGTTGTAGAGAAGAGCAGAAGATCAAAAAGTGCAAGAAGATGCAAGCAGAGAGACACTGATACAGGAGAGCAGAGCAGTGTAGAAAAATAGTGATGAGACTGGTAAGCCGTTGATAAACATTATATCATTGTAATAAGTTTCAGTGGAAAAGATTTATATTTTAGGGTGGTAGGGAGGTGCTAGGGAGGACTGTTGTCCTCAGAGGTTCAAGTGGGTGCTTGAACATAGGGAGTTGTAGCTTCCATCTGGTTGCAGCGAGAGAAACCAAGGTGGCAGGGTGGTGCAAGGGAGAACTATTGTTCTCTGTTATACAAGTTGGTGCCTATGTGTCTGGAAGTTGGTGCTTCCATCCAGTTGGTACTGGAACACTTAGGGAGTTGTTTCTTCCTTTTAGTGGGTGATAGAGAAACCAGGGAGTTGGTGCTTCCTTCTAGTGGGTGTTAGAGAAACCAGGGAGTCGGTGCTTCCTTCTAGTGGGTGCTAGAGAAACAAGAGAGTTAGTGCTCTTAGCAAGTAGCAACTTGCAAAATAGAGGTTGTAGCCTCATTATGAGTTGGTGCTCATAAGTATGATAATGTACAGAATGTAAAGATTACTTATCATATAAAGAAGAAGAGGTTTTTACCCTTTATGGGTTTCCTCAAGAAATAACTGTCTCTGTGTATCTCATATGTGTGAATGATGTGGAATGTTTAATTGCTTACTTCCCTGCATTATTGTGATTGTCATTGAATGCTCTGTAAAGAGTTTAAAATAAGCATAATTGTTTAAGCACGGTAACAACTGATTCATCCCCCCCTCTTAGTTGTTCAACAGTAAAGCAATGCATATATATTCTTAAGCAAAACAAAAATTAATCAATGGCTCATTCACATAGTACACAAAGATTTATACCGGAAACCCTCAACTGGGAAAACCTTTCTTATATTCATTATATCGAATTTCACCATTCACTATACAATATTTATACAATGTTTTTAGGTATTTCGTAGATACCAAAACCCTAATCCCTTAATCTGTGATTAATTTACAAAACCGCTAAAAATAGTAAAATTCACTAAAAATAGAAAAAAACTGCCCCAAAAAAATAATTTCGGGGCATTGCCCCAAATCCCGTCGGCCCTGGGCTACTGCCCATTGCCAAACACTATGCATAAATAGGGGGGGGGGCATACCTTCCTCCCCCTGGGACCCCCCTAGGAAAGTGCCCAATGCACACGACATAGACAAAGCACTATTATGAGGGATCATCAGATGAAGTTATCATATCTGACGCGCCCACACACACACATGCAAAGAATATAACACATACCCAACATAGAGGAGCTCAAGGCCATGTGTTTATTATGCAGAAAAGGATCAATACAATGGGCAGTTGAGAGAAGAGTCTCACAACTTCCTCAAGTTTGGGGGACAATTGGGTAAGGTGATCATCTGTACAAAGCTTCCAAGGAAACTTCACCTTCCACATTTCTTTATTTCCCTCACTAGAATTATTGTTCAATCTATCATTGTTAATGTTGTCCTTGGTGTTATTAGACAAATCAGTAAGTGAAGACACAAAATGATCTCCTGAGTTTCACCTTGAAACTAGAACAAAACAAGACAATATACTAAAATTTCCTTAGATTTCAAATATCAAATAAGAAGAAGATCCAAAACATACCTTTTAAATGTTGTAGACCTAACCTTGCCAATGCGATCCCAGCTCCGACGTAAGTCTTATGGAGAATTATATGCAAAGAAACAAAATCCAACGAAGACAAGAATAATAGAGTCTATTCGATATAAAACTATGTACTTGATAAAGGAATCATACAATATGGATCCATAACGTTCATATAGGAAATAAACAGTATATCTCTATTAAAGAATGTGGAAGAAAGATACATCCAGGTGCCTTGATATTGTCAGGTTCCTTCCAACAGTTCCTTTCTTCCCACACACTTCTGTTCCAATGAGTTATGAGACTGTAAGTTTGAAGATACTAACAATCCATCTTGACAACATAAATCAGAAGCCTATCATAAGCCCTTCAATCGAGAATTCTCAAGCCAAAATTCTACTAACTCATTAGCCATTCTAAAAAACTATTCTCAAAACTGACACCAAAAAAGATAACGTTCCCATGAGAACTCCCCTCCTTTTGTAAGATGAAAAGGATAGGGTGAGGAGTTTAGGATGATCCCATGAGATCAAGGATGCGACTCATATCCAAACTGATCAAAGGTCACCTCACCCTCGAAGATTCTATTCTAGAAACGTCGAGAAGCTCCTCCATTTCTTCGTATGGATGATCGCCACACCCTTAACACTACGTAAACTATGACAATGTCATAGGCCACTATGGTGAAACCTGCCTTGATCCTTGATCGTCACACCCTTAATACTGAGCAAGGTGTGACAATACTTCTTTACAAGGTTGTTTACAAAGGAAAAGATATTTTCATCTCTCTCGGAAAGTTCATCTTCATTCTTCTTCAGGGATTAAGGAAATTTCTCCTTCTAAAGACAAATGATAGGTGTACATCATTAATGGTCACAGGGGTGATGAAAATAATGTGTAACAGTAAGCCCCCCAAAGTAAGAAGTTAGAACAAAGTGATAGCTGAAATACTTTTTCGAGTGTGTGTTGGGAGCAAGGAACACGTCGGTCGGAAACTTGCCAACAAATAAGGAAATACAGTACAATAATATATCATCATTGAGGTAGGCATTCCAATAATCAGATTACAAATGAATCAAAGCATAAATGATGACATGAAAAGATCCATTTCAAGTAAGATAGGTCATGGCCACCAAACATACACTGTGGATCCATGCCAATACGACTCAAATTTGAAGATAGCCACGAGACCTACATTGTGGATCTATGCAATATTAAAATATAAATATACTCCAATGCAACCTGAATCTGTTAGAAAAGATTCATGGTCTTCATCTCCACCACTCTATAGTACAAATCTAACCATGTGAATACATTTGTTGAAGTCAAACATGGTAGAAACTACTTGATTACTAGTCATTAATGAATATCATTAACAAGTGCAAGGGAAATCACCATTAATGTCAATGGTTCACAAGGTACACTAGTACAGTCCAACGAGTGTGAATTTATGAACTGAAGTCGAACACTAGGTAGAATCTCCCGATCAGGGGTCAATAATGAAAACCCACTATCGAAAGTGAGGAAACCTGCCATTGAGGTATGAAAGTTCCAAGGTACCAATTAGTTTTTAAGTCTAATTCCTGGATAATGAGTCGAATTCGATAGGAAAATACTCATGACAGGAGGGACTTAATGTATCCCCCATCAATGACATGAAACAAGTAAAAATATTTGAATTAGATCAAAGTAACAAGTGATTCAATACTGACTCAGGGATGGTCAATGCAATAGAATGCTTAAGTACAACAGAAATGGATGATGCAATAGAAGGATTTTTGGGTTGAACTCTTTGAACATATTGACGATACAACAACTGTCTTGGAAACACTGACTCAACAATAGGGATCATAGACCAAATTGTAATCTTATAAAGGAGTACGATCAAGAGAACAACATATTTTATAACCTAGACACAAAGAGAGTGAAAGGGTGTCATGTTCAAGAGCGACTTACTTCCATAGAATACAGGTTTAGACAAATTTCGTTCCCAATTTCCCCCCACCATTTTTGGCGAGTACCTCTTTATTTTTACACAAGCTTGAGGAGGATAACATATACTTGAACTATAATCTCATCCTTTGGAAGATTCCCTTAGAGTATATTTAACGAACCCTAGGAAGGATTTTTTTGGTCCCATATGGGCCTTTCGATGTTTGTTTTACGAGTCCAAAGAAAGAAAACTCAGTGTTTTTTTCATGTTTATAAAGTTTGAAAAGAACTTAAAGTGGACTCCATAACTTCTTCTAATCATGCTTGATTAGAGTGTTTCTTTTTCGTAAAGTAGTTTGATGAGACCAAAAAAGAGATCTACTACCGCTCAACATTTTTTTTTTTCAAATAATTTAATGAGCGTGAAAAGAACAAGATTTCTTGACAATCTTTTCATGTTTAGAGAGTCTAAAAAGATCTTAAAGGGAACTCTACGGGGGTCCTTTTTCATAAAACCTTTACGAGTCTGAAAAAGTGATACAAGTTTACTCGGTTATATTCTCATTGATTTATGAGCATGAGAAAGAACAAAGACTAAGCTCCAAATTTTTTCATTTTTAAGCAAGCTTAAAACAAAACAAAACTATGCTTGGGATAGATTTTATTTTTACACAAGCTTAAAACTAAACAAAACTATGCTTGGACCTAGATTCATTTTTACACAAGCTTGAACTAGAGGAAACTATGATTGAGGTAGGTGGTTTCATTTTTATGCAAGCTTGAACCATAGAAAACTATGCTTGAGGTAGGTAGTTTCATTTTTACACAAGCTTGAAACAAAGTAAAAACTATGCTTGCGACTTCCCAACACATTATCCAGGGATGGTCGATACTTTTCCCCCAACTTAAGAAGCTAGTGACTTAACTTCAGCATGAAGTCCAGAGGCTATAAGCATTTCCCCCCAATCTTCGTTTCGTCCAAAAACATAGGGGGATGAAAAGAAACTTCAAATACTATACGTAACGAAGTACTTGAGTGAACAGAAGAGGGGGAAAGTCTATTTCAATTTTTAACGAGCTTGACATAACAACAAGAACTATGCTTGAGACAAGTTGTTTTATTTTTGAACGAGCTTGACACAGGAGAAGAACTATGTTCATAACCTTTGTTTCATTTGTTAGCGAGGTTGCCACAGAGATGCAAAAACTATGCTCGTAAGCTATGTTTCATTATTTAACGAGGTTTCCACAAAGACACAAAACTATCCTCGTCGCTGGTTTCATTTTTTAACAAGCTTGAAATCAGAAAACCATGCTCAAAGCTGGTTTCATTTTTAAATGAGATTGAAATTAGAAAACCATGATGAATGCTGGTTTCATTTTTTAATGAGATGAAATGAAAAAACCATGCTCAAAAAGGGTTTTATATTTTAATGAGATTGAAATCAGAAAACCATGCTCAAAAATCCTCTTCTTGATCATGGCTTCCAATAGGACAATGCTTTGGAAGGACACTATGTCAAGGGAAAAAAATCGATCATGGATTCCAAGAGATCTTCACTTAACGGAAGAAGCACACTATGGAAGGAACACATGTCGAGGGCTGCGATAGGGGTAAGGAGGTAAGGATCTAATAGCCCTATCGAAGATATCACTATGTCAACTACTAGATCTAGGTTGTAAGAGATGAAGCATACAATGAGAGGATCATCTTCATCGGCAACTGAAGGCATGAGAGAGAATGCTACATAATTGACCTGTGGCGGGGGTGATACCATCTACATATAAAAACTATTTAGGGAGTTCATTGAGTTGATGGTAATCAAGTCAGGACCAATGAATGAAAATTCATTAATAGTCAAAATTCTTCCATCGTGAAGGAAAGATATCACACGAAAAATAGTGGACACAATATCTTTCATGGCATAGAAATAATCTTGCCCAAGGAGTAAATCGAAATCCAAGGGGTCTTGGGCTACCATAATATCAACAAAGATAGTTTTCCCTCCCAAAGTTATGGGAAATTGAGGAAGGACTCCTAAATGTTGACTGGTTCTTCTGTTAAAAGCTAACAGATTTTGCATAACTGGTAGAAGTTGAGGACAACCCAAATCTTTCCAAGAAATAGAGGAAAAAATACTAACAGACGCATCTTCGTCTATCAACGTCTGAGGAACGTCCTAAACACAAATCTGTACAGTAATATTGAAATTAATGGGAGAGAGAAGACAAGGTCCAATTAGCGCACCCCAATAAAAAAGGATGACCTCATTACTTGGAGGGGGTTCCAAGGGAAAAGGAAGAATTCCCCCTAGCACGAAAGATTCTATATCAATGAGAATAGCATGGGAATTAATTAGGTTTATTAGACAAATCATTAAGTGCGAACACAAACTGATCTCCCTAGTTTCACCCTGAAACTAGAACAAAACAAGACAATATACTAAACTTTCCTTAGATTTCAGATATCAAATAATAAGAAGATCCAAAACATACCTTTTAAATGTTGTAGACCTCACCTCGCCAATGTGATCACAGCTCCTTCATAAGGCTTATGGAGAAGTATCTGCAAAGAAACACAAGCCAATGAAGACAAGAATAACAGAGTCTATTCGATATGAAACTATGTACGTGATCAAGGAATCATACAATATGGATAAATAACATTCATATAGGAAAGAAAAATACAACCAGATGCCTTGATGTTGTCAGGTTCCTTCCAATAGTTCCTTGTTTCCCACACACTTATGCTCCCATGAGTTTGAGACTGTAAGTTTGAATATACTAACAATCTATCTTGACAACATAAATCAGAATCCTATCATAATCCATTCAACCAAGAATTCTCAAGCCAAAATTCTACTAACTCATTAGCCATTCTCAAAAGCTATTCTCAAAACTGACACCAAAAAATCTCACTTTCCCATGAGAAATCCCCTCCTTTTATAATTTGAAAAGGATAGGGTGAGGAGGTTAGGATGATCCCATGAGATCAAGGATGTGACTCAGATCCAAACTGATCGAAGGCCACATCACCCTCGAAGCTTCTATTCTAAAAACGTCGAGAAGCTTATCTTTTTTTTCATACAAACGATCATCGCACCCTTAAAACTGAGAAAACTACGACAATGTCATAGGCCACTGTTGGCACAGGGGAAGACCCAGGGTTCAACGCTAAAACAACACACCAACAAAGCCCTAACTACCAACCCTTTCGGCAACACTTGCAAAGCAGATGAAGTCTCACCCGAGATAGAGGCAAGGGTGGTTGCAAGACTCAGGTGTCTACAACCTTAGCTGGGACATAGATCTGTGATTATAACACTTAATACAAATCTTAGCACCGTTAGTCCCTCAATATGAAATCACTATTCACTTCGCTGATAAAACAAAGCTTCATAACATTCACACTAATCTAAAGTATTTAAGCACTCAACATATAAATGGATCAGAATGAGCATATCAAGCACTAAGCATGACTATCTTGATCAGATATAATATTCTCACATATCATAAGAACAAAGTAGAAGTAGATCTATCTAAACATATCAAATCACTTAGAAAATTACATGTGAACACATCAAGACAAAGCACAAAGCACATAACATGGTGTTTACGTGGTTCACCCCCACCCCGAGGCTATGTCCACCAACTCTTCTTCTTTATTGTCTTAAGTCAATCAGTTACAAGTACAAAGCCTTCAAAACCATTACTCCACACAAGACAAAAGATTTTCACAGCTTGCTAGATCCTTCTTCCTTGCGTTACACCACTAAGCCCTCCACAATCTGCTACAAAGACTTGCACTTAGCTCTGCAAGTCTCTTACAGTCATGCCCAAAGCACTTACAATTCGTACTAGCACTTAGCATATCATCACATCACATAGATCCACTATTCTCCTAATCCTCCATATGGCCTAGAAATATATATATATATATTAAAAAATAGGCCTACACATGGGTAAACCCATGGGCTGACATCCCATTGCTATTACATATTCCCAAAAACCAAAAAAGGGGTCCAAAAGGGGGCCGAGATCCCTTGATATTTGCTTCGTCTTGTGCTCCTCCTTTGACAGGTTGTCAAAGTCCCAAAATAGGTCAACATGACCAAGAAACTCCCAAAACTTGGTCAGGCACCAACAAGCCCCCAACACTCACCTATGACTCGTCCCGAGTCACTCTAGTCTGATAAATTCTGCCTCGAACACCTCAATATTGGATCAAGATTCTTTGACTTGCCGCTTTGTTGTGGCCTCTTTTTCGGTGAAATCTTGGATTACTGTGTTGTTCACTGACCCTTCTGGGCATTGTTCTGCTGCGGTGACAACCTGTTCTAACTCTACTCCTCGGATCTCTACCTCTATAAACAACTGGCATGCCTTATATTACATAGGTTCAAGCTGTTGAGTGACTTCCATCACTTTTCTTTGAAGCATATGGATCTGCTGCTGAGCTGTACATTGTTCTTGAGACCTCTTCATTCTTTCTACAGCTATCAAGGCCTTCAGCTATGCTTGTAGTGTATCTGCGTGCTACTTCACTTCCTGGAGCTGCGACTCCAATGTTTGTAACTCTGGGTTCTTAGTGAGGTTTTCATATGTCCAGGCATTGTAGCTACTCATCTTCTTGCATTCCAATGTAATATATTTCAATCTGTCAACTACGCTGTGGGCAATTTCTTCTCACTAATCCCTTATGTCCTACGGGGTCTTAGGTACAATGCGTAATTCTAGATCTACGTTGCACTGCTAGAGCTATTGGATCACTTCTTCATGTTGCGGCACATGCTATGGAACTCTCTCTTTGGCCTTTACTTAAACAACTATCATAGAGAAAAGTTCTCTTTTGACCATTCCCTTAACTTTGAGTTGGTCTGTGAGCAACTATTCCTTTTCTTTATGCAGCTAGGATTTTTCTTCATCGAACTTTACTTGGAGAGCAATCTTCTCTCGTTCTGTAGTACTGCATTTCTCTTCAAGGAGTCCTTGTACATGTGCTAAAGCCTGGGTGGCTTCCATTGTCTCCTCCCATCCTCGTCGAAGGCGAGCTTCGACTGTATCAGTGATCCGGTGGAGTTGAGCTGGCTCATCTCCCAGTTTTGGTGTTTTCGATGGCAGAGGCGCAGTGGAAACTATGTGGTTGGACTGTAGTGCCTGCTGCACTCCTTGAAGTTCAACATTGATCCAATTGAACACCTCCTCCTACTTAGCTTCTTCCTTCTCTGCTATCTCCAGAGAATCATCGTTCAGTGATGCGACGATGAAGTCTAAGTTGTATGAGGTGAGGGTGGTCTCAAGTTTGGTCCTGGTTTCTTTTGATTTCTTCCTCGAAGAAGGTTTCGGAGGGGAAACATTCCTTTTCTTTGAGAGGTCCTCCTCATCTCTAGGAAGTGTAACCTCGCCTTTCTTCTGTTCAACTTCTACGCCATCTATCTCTCTGCCATCACCTCCTTTATCAGGTGAGATAGAAGTAATCTTCGCCGAGGTACTGCTTACATCTTGATCTTATTCATTTTTCTTGGTCTTGCCCTGTCCAGGTGTATCGTGCGCTGCTTTTGGATTGTCAATATTAGATAGTTCCACAAGGTCCACTAGAACAAGGAGGTCCACTGACCATACCTTGGTAATTACTTCCAAGTCATCCTCCATCAACTTGTAGTATGACTGCAGCTCTTGTTTATGCTCATCAATGTGCACTATGATATAGATGAAATGACGATCTGTGTTGAATTTCATCAAGGGCCTGAACCTATGGAGAGTGTTTGGGATTATACAAGGCTCAGGCTGGATGGATGTCTTCAACTGGTTGTAATAATTTTGGAATATGTCATTTGATTTCCGTTTCTTGTTCATGTCACTGGAGTACCACAGTGTACTGAACTTCACGGCCAGAGGTTCAAAAGGCTCGATGTTCAGGAAGGTTGAACCTTTCGACATCTCCCATGCGATAAACATGATCAATATGAGAAGCCAGCTAAAGTGGAACTCATATCCTTGGTCTTGTGCTTCCCTATAGTCCAGTTCCAACTAATTTACAAGGTACTTCACCCAATTCATTTGTAGGCCCTTCGTGCACTTTCCTGTGAGGTCGACTACAAATTAAGTCACTTGGGTGGGTCGGTTCTTGCGAACTAACTTTCCTGTGATCAATTAACAATCTAGGCACACTGCACCACTCTGGATAAAAGCTACCTTGTAGCCTCACATTCCTTTCTTGAAATCTACGTAGGTGTTTTTAATCTTCTGCACAAGAGCACGATCCATGGTTTTTCTAGGGTAAAAATCCTGTGGGTTAGGGCCTTTCATGCTTAGGCATGTGATCCGATTGATCAACGTTAAATCCACTGTGATGTGACGGTTAAACCACAAATATCCACCATGGTAGCGGGACAACAACAACTTGATGCATGCGTTCACTTCTTGGTCCCTACCAAAGTGAGGAATATTCATGACATTGAGTAGTGTGGACTGCATGAGGTTCATGGTCCATGACTAGGAGACGATCCTCGAGTTCTTTCCCTTGGTTTTGGTCAGATACTTGTGTGGGGTGAACATGTTGTACACCTTCCTGTCCCCAATGGTTGAAGTCACTAAACTTCAATGCTGAGATCTTATCTTGGTCTGTGTGCAATGCATGTATCCTTTTCGGGAGGTACGCAGTGACCAAAGCGTACTCAATCTCTCTGGGCACATTGTCATGATTTATCACACCGCTCAGAGGGGGTTGATAGGTGGTTAATATACTTGGTATTAACTTAGCATTCACGAGATCATCCCTATTCTTAGTTCGCTTTTCATCTAATAGCTGGGATGGAAAACCTCGAGCAATGGATGGAGAGGCTGATAGTCCTCTCGTCGAAGATGCTTGTACACCTGTAGACACTCCTCTCTCCGACATGAATCTTTCAGTCATTAAGTCGAGGAGAAATTCCATTACTGATTCTTCAACTACGGTGAGCTCATTGGAAATACACGCCCGGGATTAAAATTATTGAGGTCATGATGATCTTAGATATGACACTAGAACAAACAACAATAGCACAATGATCATTGTATATAATTTTCTTAGTCTACAGGTTTCAAATTCTCAGTTAGCAAAAGTGTTCTCCATGCATGACACGATGGGATAAGTAGGCAACTCGAAAACGATTCTCTTGCAATGGTTATGAGCCTCCATTAACTCTTGTTTGATCCATTATGGTGTGGTCTAATAGTCTGATGACAGACCTTTATTTCCTTTCTGCCTTTTTGGAGCGTCGATCAAACGGTTATAATATCCCCAATGGCTATATTGCTTCACCATGGTGAAGTGCCATGTGTCGCTGTTCTGATATCCCGACGAAGCTCCAATTCTGCAAATTTTCTGTCTGTGAAGTTTCTTCTAGAACCTTCTGCAACTTAGCTCTCTTCTTACTTTGCTTCCTAGCCTTCTTTCTGGTGATATTTGTCTCGGTAGTTCATTTTCCATTCTGATTCTCATCTTCTGTGGTTTTATTTAGTTTTCGCTATTGAGATTCTCTCCTAGGACTTAGGGGTAACACCTCTTTTTATCCGAGATAGGTACTTCAGTCTCCTGTGAGTCTTGTAATGTTCTTGCAACTTTGACATCTGGGTTTCTAGTGTCAAATAGGATCGAACTGTCCTCATGTTCTTCGATCAAGTGTGCGATTCTCCTGGTCATGAAATATTTTAACTCTTGTTTCTTCTGCTCCAAGACTTCTTCTTCTTTCTTTCATCTGGCTTGATCTATGTCAATCCAAGGTTTTTCTATTAACATGGTAAATGGGGCATGGTCTTCAACAAATTTAATAATCTCAACATCTTCCTCTGTCGAAGTTCCATTGACAGTCATAGGTATCTGAGCGAGCCTTCCACACAGGTTTACCAGTTTTCCTCTGAATAACCATAGTCCTCCTAATGAAGGAGTCATAGTAGGCCTCCCTATAGCTTCCCAAGTTCTTTCTGTCATGATATTCACCTATGTTTCTTCATATAGAACACAATCAATGTTGAAGTCTCCTATTCTTGCTTCATTGCATTCTTTTCATTTGAAGATCTTTGACAATCTGACATGTCGGTGGCCATTCAAGGTTTTTTCATTTGTAGCAATATTTTCTCTGATTCTTCCTGGGGTTATGCTATAGCCTCTGGAGCTGCCTTAGGGTTTTCTTGATTCAGATTCATTCCTTCAAGCTTAAAAATCATTCTATGGCAATCCAACACTTTATGGTCCATATCTTTGCAACAAAGACAACTAGGTCTTTTCTCAGGGAATTCTTTAGAAAGATATCTCGGTTTTCTGCAACTGTAACAAAGGGTTAATCCTCTTTTTCTTTTAAATGATCCCCAACCTCTTTTGTACTGCACACTAGGATCATAGGAGCTAACTTGCAATAAATTCTTTTTGGGATCCTGCATCCATTTGTTAGTCCAAACATTCTTTCTATGCATAGGTATAACATATCTTCCACTATTCTTGTCAGATCTATTAATATCAAATATTATTTCATCTATCGATACTCTAGTTTTCAAACTAGGACAAATTTTATTAAACATACTTAGATCCATACTCTAGAAACAAAAATTTCCAGTTATCTTACTTCTATAGAGCACAAAGCATTTAGGTCTAAGAAAATTTACTATCTTTTCCTTTACTAAAGTACAGAGCTTGCAGATATTACCTCTTTTAATCATAAATTCTCACTTTTACCTTCCTTAGAGCACAAATCTTTCAGATCTTACTTCTTTCCTTCAGATCTGACCTCTTTTCTTCAGATCGAGCTTATTTATTTTAGCACAGAGCTTTATAAGTCAAGTAGAATACTATGCACTAGGGCACAAATCTACACACAAAGCTTTCACAATCCCAGGTTGAATCTTTACAGAAAGATTCTTCTTCCTCAGTTCCCAACAATCACAGTTTCAGGTCCCGACAATAGAACCATTTGTTGGCACAGGGGTAGACCCAACGTTCAATGCTACAACAATGCACCAACAAAGCCCTAACTACTATCCCTTTTGGAAACACCTGTGAAGCAGATGAAGTCTCACACGAGGTAGAGGCAAGGGTGGTTGCAAGACTCAGGTGTTTGCAACCTTAGCTGGGACACAAATATGTGATTATAACACTTAATGCAGCTCTTAGCACCATTAGTCCATCGATATGAAATCACTATTCACTTCGCTGATAAAATAAAGCTTCACAGCATTCACACTAATCTATAGTATTTAAGCACTTAACATACAAATGGATCAGAATGAGCATTTCAAGCACTAAGCATGACTATCTTGATCAGATATAATATTCTCACATATCATAAGCACAAAGCATAAGTAGATCTATCTAAACATATCAAATCACTTAGAAAATAACATGTGAACACATTAAGACAAAGCACAAATCAAATAACATGATGTTTACGTGGTTCACCCCCCCACTGGGGCTACGCTCACCAACTCTTATTCTTTATTGTCTTCGTTCAATTGGTTACAAGCACAAAGACTTCAAAACCCTTACTCTGCATATGACAAAAGATATGCGTAGCTTGCTAGATCCTTCTTCCTTGCATTACAACACTAATCCCTCCATAATCTACTACAAGGACCTGCACTTAGCTTTGCAAGTCTCTTACAGTCATGCACAAAGCACTTACAATTCGTACTACACACACACACACACACACACACACACACACACACACACACANCCCAAAAACCCAAAAATTGGCCCAAAAGGGGGTCGAGATACCGTGATCTCCTCTTCGTCTTGTGCTCTTCCTTCAACAGGCTGTCAAAGTCCTAAAATAGGTCAACATGACCAAGAAAATCCCAAAACTTGGTCAAGGGACAACAACCACTATGGTGCAACCTGTATCAATCCTAGATGGTTGAAACCTTAACACTGATCAAGGTGCAACGATCCTTCTTTACAAGGTTTTTTTACAAAGGAAAAGATAATTTCATCTCTCCAGGAAATTTCATCTTCATTCTTCGTCGGGGATTAAGGAAATTAATCCTTCTAAAGACAAAGGATAGGTTTACATCATTAACAGTCACAAGGGTGACAAAAATAATTGTAACAACAACGTCTAACATGCAGGATACAAATGTTCTCAAGAAGAAATTAACTAGATCGTTTTTAATGAAGGATTTGGGTGCTGCAAAGAAAATCCTTGGTATGAGAATAACAAGAGATAGGAAAAATTGCAAATTGACATTGTCTGAGGGTGAGTACATAGGGAAGGTGTTGGAGAGATTTAGAATGCAAAATGCAAAATCAATTAGTACAACTTTGGCTAGCCATTTCAAATTAACTACAAAAATGTGTCCTGAGACATAAGAGTAGATAAAATACATTTCTAGGGTCCCTTATTCATAAACAATTGGCATCTTTATTTATTGGATGGTGTGTATAAGATTAGATATTGCACATGTAATGAGAGTTGTGAGCAAGTATATGAACAATCTAGGTAAATAACATTAGGAGGAAGTAAAGTGGATTCTTAGGTATTTGAGAGGTACTAGTACTCATGCATTACGTTTTGGAGGTTCAAAAACTCTTCTACAATGATATGTTGATTCATATATGGTAGGTGATAAATATAGTAGGAGGAGAACCACATGGTATGTTTTTACTGTAGGTGGAACAACAATAATGTGGATTTCAAAACTGCAAAAGGTTGTTTCACTTTCAACAACGAAAACAAAGTATGTTTTTGCTGCATAGGCTAGTAAAGACATGGTTTGTTTATAGAGGTTTATGGAGGAATTGGGAAAGAAGAGATCACCATGTCAACTACCAGATCTAGGTCATAAGAGATTGATCATATAGTGAGAGGCTCATCTTCATCAACATCTGAAGGCATGGGAGACAACGCCGCATAATTGACCTGTGGCGGGGGCAATACCATCTATGTATACGAATTGTTTAGGGCGGTCATTGATTTGATGGTAATCAAGTCAGGACCAATGAAAGAAAGTTGATCAATATTCAAAATTATTCCATCGTGATGGAAATATATCACACAAAAAAGAGTGGACATGATATCTTTCATGGAATAGACATAATCTTGCCCAAGGAGTATCGAAATCCAAGGGGTCTTGGACTACCATAATATCAATAAAGATAGTTTTCCCTCCCAAAGTTACGGGAAACTGAGGAAGGACTCCTAAAGGGTGACTGGTTCTTCAGTTAAAATCTAACATATTCTAGGTAACCGACACAAGATGAGGAAAACCCAAAGCTTGCAAAGCAATAGAGGACAAAATACTAACCGACACACCTTAGTCTATCAACATCTGAGGAACATCCCAAACACAAAACTGTACTGTAATATTGAAACGAATGTGAGAGGGAAGATGAGGTCCAGTTAGAAAAACCCAAGAAAAAAGGATGGCCTCATTACTTGGAGGGGGTTCCATAGGAGAAGGAGGAATACCACCTAGAATGGTAGATTTTGTATCAATGAGAAAAATGTGGGTAGTATCGAGTTTATTCTCTATTGGGAGAGTAGGATCGACCAATGAAGCGATCAAATCGAACACTTAAGTTTCATTCTCCAAGGGGAGAATGGGGTCGACGGATGGAAATAGATAGACCGATTGGGTTTCACTCTCTAACGAGAGAGTGGGATTGACTGAGGATGGGATCAGATCGACCACTTTGTCAACTAGTTCAATGAAGGATGTGACCAGATTGACTACCTGAACAACTGGACTGACTGACGAAGGGACCAGATTGATAATTCCTTCAACTATAGGTGGGTTGAGAGTAAGTATGCAGTGAGAATCCAAAAGTTGAAGATGGGAAATAGTCACGTCTTCCAGTATTTTTGAGGCTTTGTCCATATGAGGGAAAATGTGAGTTTGATGACTCCTTCCACATAAATTACATGGGAACTGAACTCTACTTTTCTTCTTCCCAACGATATCCTGACTAGTTGACGGGAGGTCATCAACATGTTGTTCAGAGGCTAACGAAATGGGTTGGCGAGGGCATGTAGACCGTGCTTCTATAACCTTTGATAGACCTTGGGAATCCTTAAGAATATGGCTACCCATAAAAGTTCTGCAAGGTTAATTGGACTTACGGGTTGTTTGGGTGTTCTTGGCATCATCAACACTCCCAACACGATTATAAATAACTAGTTGTTTTCCAACATGTCTGGAAGTGGTTGGAAGTTTGGACCCTTGCGTATTTTTATTCTTCTTAATATTCCTTTTCTTCTTCTTCTTATCCACTGGGTTACTAGTTTCATTCCTTTCACTCGGCGAAGAATATGAAACGGAAGAAGACCTTGAAAGTGAAGAAGGAAAAGAAGATCTTACTGGTGAAGAAGTTGAAGGATCGACATGAGGTTGATGTTCTTGGGGGGAAGTTATTAAAACCGAAGAACTTGTTGCATTCAGGATTAACAGAGTGGAAAAAAACCATACTGGTAACCTAATTGTGAGACCTGGAAGGCTCAAAGTAGTGATGTAAGGAGGAACAATGTTTCTGTAAGAAGGAAAAACAAAAGGATCCCCTGGAGCAAGGGTTTATTCATTGGTCATTCTGAGAAATGACACCATTAAACATGTATCCAACCTAGAGTCTGCTAGGGAAAAAAACCAACAAACACTAAAAATATAGGAAGAAGGAAAACAAGAAAAACCTTCTCACAATGAATGCACTAGTTGGTGATGAAATCCAATGTCGTGGGAACAATGTAAGAAGGGGTTGAGATAGAGCGGGTGGAAAAGTTACGTTGACAACCTGCTTAACAGACTTATGCCTTCGTGCAAGCTTCCACACAATAAATGTGGATTTACCCTCCAAGGAGCCCGAGTGATTGTTTCCAATGCCGATTCTAGGTACAACAAAGACTTTCCCCTTCACCGTCACCTCGTGTATTAAACCTAAAGAAATGACACTAAAATTAGAAAATACAATAATTCCCCTTGGGGAAACAATCGACATTCCGATATACGTGCAAGGGAAGGGTAGCTAAGCCATAAATCCACTTGAGAAGGCCCACACAGGGTTGTTTTCTCAAGTGACCCTTAATAATATGCACAACCACTACACCAAGACCAACAAAGAAGGGTTAGTAACTCTACTGGCCTTAATGCGAATTTGTGATTGATCCTTATGTGAGAAGGGCTTCCGAGGAAACACTGTAGTAAATGGATTGCACTGCTCTCTAACTCAATATTCTATGTTTGTTTACAGCTTTTGAAATTTGTCTTTCACACATATTCCAAAACCCTACAACTAATCTAATGTAGGTTGCAAAGAGCCCTAGAAATAAAAGTTTCTAGGTAGATTTTAATTAACACGTAAATTTTATTAAGGTGTTGTTACTCAAGAGGAAAATGGCACGGACTAAATGATGTTTTGACTGACTCTAAATTTATGCAAATAAATGAAGATGCAAATATTTCACTTCGATGAAAGCTATATTAAAAGAAGGAGAAAATGTTTATCATTCTCATATGCACACTGTCCCAAAATTTTATTAAACTCATCATTATCAATATCTTCAAGAAATGCACCAAAGAGACTGACCACCAATACATGATTCTTGGCTTCCCCTAGCCATGAGGGGCATTACACCTCAATATTACTCGCTTTGATAAGTGTCGCATATTCCTCTCAACTGTCGCATGTTGTTCACAAGTGTTGTAAACATCAAACAAATCATACTGCCATGATGACGACACCAAGGAGACACTTAGAATACCTCATACACTTGAGTTGAAGGAAGAAAGATGGTTAACCGAAGGCAAGAATCTCTTGCCACCTGAAAGGAGCTCTTAAACTAGGGTTTTGAAGGAGAGCGCTCCTCTACATCATCCTTAGGAGCACTGGCGCTCTCCTATAAGGTCTTAGGGAGAATTATAGCACCAAACTGCCCCTCTGAAGGAGCACTACCCATATCTAGAGCACTGGCGCTCCCCTTAAGCCTCCTATGGAGCACTATAGTGCGCTAATGCCCCTTTTGAGGGAGCGCTGTCTAATTTGGGCAGTGGTTGGCCCGTTGAGAAGAATAAGGGGAGGATATTTCAAGTTTGGAAGGCAGTTTCATTCGAATTCTTGGTTCAATCAGAAGATCCCTGATCTAAGGAGGGAATTCCTCAACCTACCCTAAAGATACCTCAAGAGGTTAAGCCTTTCTTAACCTATATAAGCAGGCTCTATGATGGTGAAAAGGGGGAAGAATTGCTAGCGTGAAACCTATGATCTCATAGGAAACACATAGTGAACTGGAGGAGAGTTATCAACGAAGCTGCTATCATTCAGGTCGAGGATCTTTTGATCAAGGGTTAGACAAAGAGGACTTGACAAATCTATCGCATTCGCATCTACGATTGTAAGTTACTGCTGTCATTGTTCTCATTAATATGACATGCTTGGCCTGTTTCTTTTTAGTTTGTGTCTGATCTTACATAAACTTATCTTTGATAGATAGATCTGTTTTCAAGCTAATATGAATAGAGTAGGAAGTGGTCGTACTATTGTTTGTCTACAGGGATCATCGAGGAGCGAAATATTAGAGCTCAACTCAGAGCGTGCGGGGACAAACGTCGATAAAAAGGTACTTCGATTCTCCTTCCTCCTCGTGCATTAGTTTGTATTAGATCTGAAAGGAATTCAGTGTCGAGGTTAAGAAATTTCTGTCTTAGAGTTAAGGGTATATCTCTTTGAGGCAATCTACCTGTCCACAGGGAGATTTTCCTACAACAAGGGGGAAAATGTTTAAGAATTCAAGACCAAAAAATTCCAAAACCATGCAATTTTTCTACTTCAAATGCAAAGATGCCCCCAATATAATGCAAAGCAAGAATTTAATTTTTTTTTATTTCAAAGATAGAAAAAAACAATAGCGAACTTCTTTAAATAAAGGAACCCAAACCATTTTTTTTTCTTTTAAAACAAAATATTCAAAAAAAGAAGTTCTTTCACTAAATAATTCTAAAGAAAAAACAATGCTTTGTAACTGAAAGACTCTCAAAGTAAGATATCTCAAATATTTTAGAAGAAAACACACTAAAAAAAAAGAAAAAAAATGGCTAAAAGAAGATTTAAAGCTATCAAGAAGACTTTGAACAGACCCAACAAATCACCCCAAACACTTATCTAAGATCCGGGTAAGGAAAAACAAACAAAAAATATTTTTTCACGCAATCAGTGGAGGCTACTAGACTAATACAGTGTGACCATCCTGATCGTCGCAGGTCACAGAAGACCACAATATGACAATGTCACATTGTCTCTCAAGGAAGGGTGCATCGATCAGAGAAAATGTGGAAAAAATAAAAAAATTATGAAGGTTTTCCAAGGAAATAAACAATCAACGAGTCAATATGGATCTCCTAGTGACTCATAAAATAGAACCCAGGAAATCAAAGCAAGACAAACTAGGAAAAAAAAAATCCGTTTCCTTAGTATGGTCACCAATTTTGTTATCGAGTAAATCGGTAAGTGCAGACACAAATTGATCTCCCTAGTTTCACCCCGAAACTAGAACAAGACAAGACATTATACTAAAATTTCCTCAGATTTAAGATATCAAATAAGAAGAAGATCCAAAACATACCTTTTAAATGTTGCAGACCTAACCTCGCCAATTTGATCCCAACTCTGTTGTAAGGCTTATGGAGAAGTATCTGCAAAGAAACAAAAGCCAACGAAGATAAGAATAACATAGTCTATTTGATATGAAGCTATGTACGCGATCAAGGAATCATACAATATGGATAAATAATGTTCATATATGAAAGAAAAAGTATATTTGTATTAAAGAATGTGGAATAAATATACAATCATATGCCTTGATGTTGTCAGATTCCTTCGAATAGTTCGTTGCTTCCCACACACTTCTTCTCCAACAAGTTTAGATACTTTAAGTTTGAATATACTAACAATCTATCTTGACAACATAAATCAGAAGCCTATCATAAGCCCTTCAGTCGAGAATTCTCAAGCCAAAATTCTACTAATTCATTATCCATTCTCAAAAGCTATTCTAAAAAATGACACCAAAAAAGCTAACTTTCCCATGAGAACTCCCCTCCTTTTATAATATGAAAATGATAGGGTGAGGAGGTTAGGATGATCCCATGATATCAGGGATGTGATTCATATCCAAACCGATCAGAGGCCACCTCACCCTCGAATCTTCTATTCTAGAAGCATGGACAAGCTTCTATTTTTCTTCGTACAGACGATTGTCACACCCTTAACACTGAGAAAAATATGATAATGTCACAAGACACTATGGTGAAACCTACGTCAATCCTAGATCGTCACACCCTTAACATTGATCAAGGTGCAACGATCCTTCTTTACAAGGTTTTTTAACAAAGGAAAATATAATTTCATCTCTCTAGGAAGGTTCATCTTCATTCTTCTTTGGGGATGAAGGAAATTAATCCTTCTAAAGACAAAGTATAGGTGTACATGATTAATGGTCATAGGGGTGACGAAAATAATGTGTAACACTTGGGTTTATTATTATAATTATTCCTCCCACCCTTATGATTTTTACCACACCCTTTCCTTTTATTCCCTCCTGGTTTCTCATTTGGGTTAGACAACAACTGTACATAATGCACATCTGCTGACTGGGTGGGAGTGGAGGACAAATATGAAGCTTTTCTTGCTGCAGACTGGCTTAGAGACAACTCCTTAAACTGGTGCATCACCAAGTCTGCAGACTTAGTATTTGCGGAGCCTATAATTCCATCGACATTAGGACCAATATTTTTTCTAGGGTCTTAGTTTAACCTCAGTGTGTCGAGAATAATTTCATATAACATCCCAGGTTGAGCATATATGAGATCCAATTGTTGGAATTTAAAAATATCTTCCTCTTCGGATGTTACCTCGGATGTAGAAACATCCTTTGAATTATAAGGCAATAGGGACTTAAGAAACCATTCCAACAGAAACTTTGAAGGAATGTAAGATTTGATCAATCTCTTCCGTCTATGCCACTCTTGGATGTGATCCAAGATATGGGTGGATTTGTCCTGGCGGAGGGCCAACATAAGTTCTATGCCGACATCATAATGAACTGACAACTGGAAGTTGTTGAGAAAGACTAAAACTATTTGATTAAAATCCCCGTATGTTCCCCCGGTAGCTCTATGTACCATTTTGCTGCAACCCCCGTAAGGGTGCGTTGAAACTATTTCAAATCAATAGAATCGTCGTTAAGGGAATTAGAAGAGCACCAAAGATGAAAACTAGTGACATGATCACCAATATCCTCACCAGTATTTCCCTTGAATTTCAAAATATTTGAAGGAAGCTTGGTGGGGACAAGGGGCCATGTCGGGTCATGATGCATATGGTCATTCATTAATCTTGACAAGTCTGGAAAATTAAGCGTGGCCATAAAATGGAGTCGGGGTTGCGACATCTAACCCCAAGCTCCTGGGAAATATTGATGTTGAGGAATCACATCCCATCTAGGGTTTTGGTATGGACCATGGCCTTGTATGGGATTGTAAACCCCCCATCAAAATTGATTTATAAGGGGTTGTTTAGGCACCATTCCAGTAGGAATGTTATAATGAGGGTTGAAACAATTTTAGCCAGTAAGAGGAGATCCAGGCTAGGGAGTTCCCATAGTATGAAACTGACTCCCTCCGAGTGGAAATCTGGAGGATAGAGGTGGATTCGTCATACTAAATATGTTGGTTGGAATCGATGTGAAGGAGGTGGGTGTAAAGGACAAAACATAAGAAACAACTTGTCTTTCTGGTTGATTACTCCATCCAGGAGAATTAAGGATAGGATTAAACCCAGGATGAAAAGGAGGTTGGCTTCCAATCATAGGTGTCATTTGGGGAATATGATCTCCACCAAACGAGAGTGGAATATGCAGAGGATTCATGCCCCCAATTCCAATACTAGGATTTTCATTATTCGTTGTAATGGAAGATGGAAGTTGCGATGTCATATTCGACATACAAAAAGGGAAAGGGTTAGAGACCAAAGGAATGTACTGAGCATTATATTCCGGTGAACCAAAAAGAGACCCAAATGGGTTAATTAGTATGGGTTGATTACCAACCACAGACCAGACATGAGTGATGATGGGAACCTATGACACTACAACCATAGTGGTTTAAGGCATATGAAGAGTTCCATTAAATATGGTAGGTATGGGAGTTAAAGGAGTCCCAATATCTTTCTGACTCGACTTAGTACTCATACTTGTATGATCACAAGTCTGGTAGGTGGAGGTGTCTGTACCACAGTTGATAACTTTATGCCTTTTAGAAGGAAATTACTCAATATGCGGTGGTAATTTCAACAAACGACGAGACCTGTGAGGAAGTTTGTTTGGCTCCACGATCACTGAAGAATTGAGATATAAAAACAAATCCTAAGGAAAATTAATAATCAAAGAGCACACCAAAATAAACAAAAAGGCCAATATGTACATAAACAAGATATAGTGGCTGAAAGGGGCCTCCCTCACTAGAGTAGGTATGCCTCGCGCAAGAGAGGCCTGAGAATCCCATAAAAATATCAGAGGTATCAGAATCAGTTAGAAGGTCCCGCATGGGATTAACAATGGAGTCAGTTAGATCCCCTCAAAGAGGTAATGCTCCATAAACGATCTGTACTGTCTGATCCTTATCCGACTCAGGGTACCTACAAAATAACCCTTGCAAGTAACCTATGTGCTTATCTATGTCAATCAACTAAAGCCACCAAGATATAACCAATGTGTAGGTGAACAATCATATGTCAAGTGCACCATATGGGTAGGGTAAAAAAGACTGGAATATTGAAATCACTGCCTCTCACAGAGGTAAAGGTACTAGAAAGACCCCCATATACTAATAGATCCCTAGAAATATCTCTGACGCTAAGAAGGTATTATAGGGATATCTATGCAACCAACTTCGCACAACCTCATGATTAACTCTGGTGTGAGTGGAGCCTATGGACATCACCAATTATACAATGGATTTCACCACTCCCTTAGTCATCCATATATGTTGAGTTTAATATGCCTGGAGAATTTTACTCACAAAATCCTATTCCAAAGCTCTATATGTTATGCTAGTTTGTGTACCCTGAAAAATAAAATCGTTTCTAAGAAATTTTAAATTAATTAGCGTTACTTTTAATGGATTTTTTTACTCAAAAGATGTGGTCGTGAAACTGGTGATGTTATGACTCAACATATAAAATAAATGAATACGAACATAAATCTAAGTCCTAAACTTCAATTCCTAAAAGACGATAAGATTTTCAAAATGCAACTTTCAATTCAACTTTGCAATTTCAATAAGATGCAATTTTTCTATACATGTGTCAAGATCAATAATAAACAACCCAAAAAGAGAAAATTCCAAAATGCAAAATGAATTTTTTGTATTTTCAATATAAGAAATGAAAATGCAAGGAATGAACAACAACTTGATATATAGACCCTACTGTAAATAAAAAGAGACAAACCAAGTAGGATACCAAGAAGCAAATACTCAACCCAAGATGCAAGGACAACCAATGAAAAATATGACAAGCACTCAATAGTTATGACATAGACCCAAGAAGACTCATCAACTATCAAAAATCACCCAACAAACACAAAACTAAGAAATCACACAAAACATATTGATGTACACGACTATTTAAGCAAAAGCCGCGTATGTATGCACCCTATAGAATGACAATTTGTGTATGTACATGTCTGTCAAGGGAAAAACCACATATATGTATTAAAACACTTACAAGTTAATGATAATGCCAAAAAACTAAGATTCAAAATGAAAATAGGTTGTCAATAAATTATATGACAAGGAAACTCGACCTAACCAAGAGAAATCAAAGGAGAAAAACACTCCAAACCCCAAAAAGAAGATTCATTCCCCAGTATGGTTGACAATTATGTTACGAGGAAAATCACTCTATAGCAAGGCGTAAACCACAACAGATAGAATGAATGCATAAATCAACTATAATCCCAAGTATGTTATATAAATCAAAATTCTAACAAGAGAAGATAAAGGGCCTACCTTGTCCAGAAGTTCGATGAAGACCATTGTTGAGCACTTGACTCAAAGATTTATACCTGCAACTTTTTCTCAACAACCAAGATACAAAAGAATATGGTGATAATATATATGGTTAGCACATATAATAGCATAATCCATCAACATTCATAAAAATATGTCAATGGAATAACAATTCAAATATTTTCAAGATATTAATTGGATGAGAAAAGAGTATTTCTATTAAAATATGATCAACAGAGGTGTATCAATGTCAAACTTCCATGTCAGAACATCTTAGAACTGTTGGCAGCCAATTTGTATTTTTATCCTATCCTTATAAGCTGCCTACACCAGTTTTTTGCAACCCTTGATTTTCATCGCAATCTTTGGAATAAAGCAACACTATTATTTTGTGCATTTGCACACCTGCCTTTGTTCTTGTTTTCACGACTGAAAGCGTGAAAAATTTGATTTTGAAGTCATATTGAAATCGTCACTGGATTGTTATGATCGCTCTTGTCTATATGCTCATTGCATTTCCAATTTAATTATTGTTATACAGTTGGCAAGATACCAAGATCTTTACTAATTTGGTATTTTTTAATTGTCAATATGATTTCATTTTTATAAGATTGTGATGATGTTATAATGACTTTCATTGAGCCCCTAATACATTGGTCATTTGATGTTTTGTGTTCTTTCATTGATTGCCTTGACACATTGTTTTCATGAAAACTCATTGACTTTTGTGGTTAGACCCTTGGTGTAATCATTTCATACAACCCATATGTGATATGGTCGAACCCTTGTTGATTTCGAATTATTGTTTTGATTTTAAAACTATGAAAACACTATGCTTATGCAAATTTTTGGGTTGATTTACCATTAATTTCATTAATTATTTGAATGAAATTGTTTTTAACATATGCAGTAGTGATTTGGTTCACTATATGCACCATCTGTTGTACATTGGGAAATGACTTTTTTTCATGGGCTGATCTAGCTCCACCACCCTCGCACATTTGGGCATTAATGCCTCCCTCCTATCCCAGGTTACCTTTGTTGAAGTCTGTGAGCTATTCGATCTGGTGTATACCATGTTCGAACCCTCGCCCGTCCACCCGGCTCACTGTGTGTTCCCGTCTATGGCACCTGTGGTGCGTATAGAACCAAATGGTAGCCAAACACTCCTGCTGTTCGACAATTCTCGAAAGGATTTGGAAAAGGGTGGCTGGCTGGTGTTTATCTAGAGGTTTGAGGGTTTTAACTTTTCAGTTGCCCAATAATTCACCCTCACCTTTGACGGTTATAGGGCTAAGGTCAGAGACATACAACTCGAGCTCAATGAGGAATTTATAAGCTCAGCTACAGGACTGGCAGCCACAGGGGAAAGATGGTTTAAAAATTCCAAAGTCGATGAGGTGTCGTGGCTACTATTATTCACTTCAAGGAAGATTGTTTCCTGTGATAGAGGTATGCCTATCACTACCCTCAAACCCAGGTGGCACAATATTTTGGTGATTTTCAAACAGTTTGTGACCTGCAAAGGTCGGTATGGCTTGGTATTTCTGTATCATCTTCGGTTATTGATGAATTTTATAGGCTACCCTTTGAACATGCCACATTGCCTCTTGCGTAGTCTTTACAAGATGTCTAAAAGATTAAAATGTGAGAAGGATGATAACAACCTTTTCCATCATGGTTTGATCAAAGTCCTTATCGTCCACCATTTGAGCCTTAGTGGTGATAAGTGGCTAGCCTTCCTAACAAGGAATGGCTTTTCCACTCCCGATTCAGTTCAAATTGATAGGGTTGTGGTCAGTGAAACATTGGTTGGACCAGCCATGCCACTTCATATCCTTCTACCCCCTGTCAAACCCTCAGATTGCCCCGACTTGGACCTACCCAATGCCATGGTTAACCCATAAGCTAAAGATGATATTAATGCCGTCAAAAGACCTGTGAGGAAGAAAGACAACAGTGATACTACTATCGATATAAGAGGGAAGAAAAATGCTTGATTGATATCAAGATTTGCCCGAAGCAAGCCCAAGAAAAACGCCGACCAAAATCCAATAGTGCTTAGTGAAGACTTAGACTCCGATATTGAGCGTCTCCTAGTCGAGGAATATCTCTATTCTCGTGGCCTATGCTCTACGGAACCCTATGACTATGTCTCTAACTTACCTCCATGCCTAAAAAATGACCCAAACTACCTGGGAATCAAGCTGCACAAGGAAACCCCTAATAATTTGAACAAACCCTCGCCTGTGATGCCAAATCCAAATCAATCACCATGTACCCAATGTAATGCTTGGCTAGAACATTATTACACCAACGTTCCCCTGTTGAAATCAAAGATCAAATCGTTAGAGGAATGAGTGACAGTTCTGGAAAAGGAGAACGATAGGCTACGAACCAACGAGAAGAAACACAAAACCACCGGTTCAATTGTCTTCAGAAACGTTGAAGCAACAACGACCTTTGTAAATTCAAAATTATCATGACCGAGTTGTTTTCTGATTGTCCAGGTATGAATTTCAATATGAATTTTGTTTTTTGAGTTGGTTCAAATTAATATAACCGATTGGATTTGCTTTCAATAGCTCTGTTCGTTTTGATTCAAAATGATTTTGTTACTTTCGTTTTACCAAAATAATTTCGTTATGAATCATGAGTGGAAAATTTGTTTTCTAAACTCAGACATAGCTATGATTTAGTTAATACGATTCTATTGTTCTGAGATTAGTAGAAGCAATTGATTGGTTTTGATTTTGTTTGGTTCACTTTAGAATAATTCTGTTGGTTTGAATTAATGTAATCAATTGGGTTTTCTTTCGTTTAGTTCTGCTCGAATAAATGAGTCTGTTTCGTTTTGTATAAATATCCTCGTTTGTATTTTGATTGCATCTGACCTGTACAAGATATTTATTTTCTAAACTCAGACATAGCTATGATTTGGATTGATACGATTTCTTTGTCTCTAGATTATGTCGGCTCTGAGTTGGTTTAATTGATCTCTTTTGGTTTGATTTTGAAACGATTCCATATGCTTGAATTGGCATGATCCTATATGTATGAAATGCATCAATATCAGTGATTGGTTTGATAAATATAATGTAATCTATTAAATTGAAAAAACAACTCTGTTAGTTTTGGATTTTAAAATGATTTTGTTAATGGCTGAGTCGACATAAATTATTGCATGAAAACTTTACTTACAGCTTGTGTCGATTGAAATTGATCCATGAAAATGATTTCATTTCTATTTTTAAAACGATTCTGTCTGCTCCGAATTGGAAATAAAAGTTGTGAGATAGATCGTACATATCATGTTATTATTTGATTGATTTAACCACGATTTCATTTGCTTTAGTTCACGTACAAGTTTTAGTTTGGTGTGGCATGAATGATTCGTTCTGTTTGGAATTAGTAATTTAAGATTTCGTTTAGTAAGTCGAATATAATTCTGTTAAGATTTGAATTGGTTTTGAAACGATTATGTGTTCAAATTAGACCAGCTACAGAATCGCAATATTCTGTAGCTAGTCTTAAAAATTAGATTTTTGTCAATTTTATCAATAAAACGTTATCTAAACTTCTATATTTTTGTCTACTTACAGGTACCTACGAATTTCATTGACAAATTGAACATGTTGTAGTAGTTTAGATATAGTTTTCAAGTTGATAGTCATAGGCAAAAATAGGAACTTGGGAGATTATTCCCAGATTTTTTGTAATTTTCTTTAACAATTCCCACAGGGATGTTTTACCCTGTGGTCTTTAAATACTTGTTATTTTTTGTATTGACCCATCATCATCACTGTTGGGAGAACCAGACTATGGATTTATGATACAGACTGGGATGAAAGTTGATGTCTTGTAACAGCTTTAGATTTCAATATATCAAACTTTTGTTTCAAGTTTTATTCATATCAGTTTGTAGTCGATTAGAGACTACTTTAGCTATCGTAATTCATTGGAGGTTGATGTGACTTGGTCAATGTGTTATCCATAGCTTCTTTCTCTTATTTTAAAAGTACAACAATTACCTTGCTTCAATTTAATGAATAAAAGGTTTATCTTCTTCATTAATTGAACTGTTCCGTACAAATCTTTGCATACAGATTTATCCAAATGTGTTGATTTGTAAATTATAAGATTGTTGTTACTTTTATGTCTTGTTTGTCCTGTCATTTATATTTGAAGAGCACAGTTGCTTCAGTCTCCCCAAACCAGATATGCTTTATTTCAGTCTCCCAAGGGATTTGTTGCATGAGGTTTTTAGATGCACCTTCTGTACATATTTGTTTTTTGTTTTTGTTGTTTGGATTTCTTTGCTTTCCATTTTTTTCTTCGCTGGTGTGTTTTGATTTCTCCCTTATGCTTACTAGTTTTTTCTATTGAAATACACATACCTGCATTATGAACTGGTCAGACAAAGAAAACAGAAAATTCTTCCTCTGAAATGACTATTGAAAATTTGTCTAAACATCAATTATAAACTACTTATGAAATTTACATCCATAATTGAGATAAGACTGTTGTTTGAAAGAAGTTAACTGATTTCGATCTGTGAGTGAAGCCTGTCATGATCATCCATTATCTTCTTACGCTATCCCTGTTCCTTAAGGGAATGACTTAGAAGATGTCTCCCTGCCTTAGAAGGTTGGTTTTGTAAACAAACCATCTCCGAATCTTAATGAAGGATAGTTTTAAAAAATTCTTTCAAGGTCTGTAAAAATATGTTTAAAATATCATAATTTTCAGCATCACCCCGCTTAATCATATATCTTTAAAAAAAAAAAAAATCATTAAAAGAGTTGTGGGAAGTGCTTGTAAACCCATCGGGATGCTGAACAGGTCTGCTGGCAACGAGTAAATGCATGCATGATGCTAAGATAACTTCGTCGGGGTACTGAACAGGCCCGCTGGCAGCAAAGCAATGTCGGGTATATGAAAATTTGCAAATATGAAACCTCTTGACCTTAAAATGTCCTTTATTCTAATTTGGAACTTCTTGGCAGGATACGGATATCAGAGTGGGTTAAATGGCAACCCTGTCGAGGCTATGGACGCCTGCTGGCAGCAGTGGCTCTGTCAACAGTATTGGGGATTCTATCTTTAACATCGTGGCTCGCTTGGCTTAAGACTGTTATCAATTTTCATCCTTTAAACACTGCTGGAATATTTGGTTAATGATGATGTTTAGACAATTTTCTGGTTGTTTTTGAAGTTTGAATTATTCTTGTTATCCTAATATAAATTTGTACTTTTGGCAGAGATAACTTCTTCTACCAGTGTGTCACCATTGTTGGTAGCCAATTCGTATTTTTATCCTATCCTTATAAGCTTCCTACACCAGTGTTTTGCAACCCTTGATTTTCATCGCAATCTTTGGAATAAAGAAACACTATTATTTCGCGCATTTTCACACATGCCTTTGTTCTTGTTTTCATGACTGCAAGCGTGAAAACTTTGATTTCAAAGTCATATTGAAATCGTCACTGGATTGTTATGATCACTCTTGTCTATATGCTCATTGCGTTTCCAATTTAATTATCGTTATACAGTTGGCAAGATACCAAGATCTTTACTCATTTGGTATTTTTTAATTGTCAATATGATTTCATTTTTATAAGATTGTGATGATGTTATAATGACTGTCATTAAGCCCCTAATACATTGGTCGTTTGATTTTTTGTGTTCTTTCATTGATTTCCTTGACACATTGTTTTCATGAAAACTCATTGACTTTTGTGGTTAGACCCTTGGTGTAATCATTTCATACAACACATATGTGATATGGTCGAACCCTTGTTGATTTGGAATTATTGTTTTGATTTTAAAACTATGCAAACACTATGCTTATGCAAATTTTTGGGTCGATTTACCATTAATTTCATTAACTATTTGAACGACATTGTTTTTAACATATGCAGTAGTGATTTGGTTCACTATATGCACCGTCGGTTGTACATTGGGAAATGACTGTTTTGCATGGGCTGATCTAGCTCCACCACCCTCACACATTCGGGCATTAATGCCTCCCTCCTATCTCGAGTTACCTATGCTAAAGTTTGTGAGCTATTCGATCCAGCGTATACCCTGTTCGAACCCTCGCCTATCCACCCGGCTCACTATGTGTTCCCGTCTATGGCACATGTGGTGCGTATAAAGCCAAATGGTAGCCAAACAGTCCTGCTGTTCGACAATGCTCGAAAGGATTTGGAAAATGGTGGCTGGTTGGTGTTTATCCAGAGGTTTGAGGGTTTTAACCTTTCGGTTGCCCAACAATTCGCCCTCACCTTCAAAGGTTACAGGGCTAAGGTTGGAGACATACAACTCTAGCTCAATTAGGAGTTTATAAGCTCAGCTATAGGATTGGCAACCATAGAGGAAAGATGGTTTAAAAATTCCAAATTCGATGAGGTGCCATGGCCGCTATTATTCACTTAAAGGAAGATTGTTTCCTGTGATTGAGGTATGCCTATCACTACCCTCAAACCCAGGTGGCACGATATTTTGGCAATTATCAAACAGTTTGTGACCTGCGAAGGTCGGTATGGCTTGGTATTTCTGTATCATCTTCGGTTATTGATGAATTTTATAGGATACCCTTTGAACATGCCGCATTACCTCTTGCGTAGTCCTTACAAGATTTCTAAAAGATTCAAACATGAGAAGGATGATAGAAACCTTTTCCATCACGGTTTGATCAAAGTCCTTGTTGTCCACCATTTGAGCCTTAGTGGTGATAAGTGGCAAGCCTTCCTGACAAGGAATGGATTTGCCACTCCCGATTCGGTTCAAATTGACAAGGTTGTGGTCAGTGAAACATTGGTTGGACCGACCATGCCACTTCATATCCTTCTACCCCTTGTCAAACCCTCAGATTGCCCCGACTTGGACCTACTCGATGCCATGGTTAACCCATGTGCTAAGGATGATATTAAGGCCGTCAAAAGACCTGTGAGGAAGAAAGACAACAGTGATACTACTGTCGACATAAGGGGGAAGAAAAATTATCGATTGATATCAAGATTTGCCCGGAACAAGCCCAAGCAAAACGTCGACAAAAAGCCAATAGTGCTGAGCGAAGACTCGGACTCCGATATTGAGCATTTCCTAGCCGAGGAATATCCCTATTCTCATGGCCTATGCTCTACAGAACCCTATGACTATGTCTCTAACTTACCTCCATGCCTCAAAAACGACCCAAACTACCCGGGAATCAAGCTGCACAAAGAAATCCCTAATAATTTGAACAAACCCTCGCCTGTGATGCCAAATCCAAATCAATTACCATGTACCCAATGTAATTCTTGGCTAGAACCTTATTACACCAACATTCCCCTGTTGCAATCAAAGATCAAATCATTAGAGGAACGAGTGACAGTGCTGGCAAAGGAGAACGACAGGCTACGAACCAACAAGAAGAAACACAAAACCACCGATTCAATTGTCTTCAGAAACGTCGAAGCAGCAACGGCCTTTGTAAATTCAAAACTATCATGACCGAGTTGTTTTCTGATTGTCCAGGTATGAATTTCAATATGAATTTTGTTTTTTGAGTTGGTTCGAATTAATATAACCGATTGGATTTGGTTTCAATAGCTCTGTTCATTTTGATTCAAAATGATTATGTTACTTTCGTTTTACCAAAATAATTTCGTTATGAATCATGAGTGGAAAATTTGTTTTCTAAACTCAGACTCAGCTATGATTTAGTTAATACGATTCTATTGTTCTGAGATTAGTAGAAGCAATTGATTGGCTTTGATTTTGTTTGGTTCACTTTAGAATAATTCTGTTGGTTTGAATTAATGTAATCAATTGGGTTTGCTTTCGTTTAGTTCTGCCTGAATAAACGAGTCTGTTTCATTTTGTATAAATATCCTCGTTTGGATTTTGATTGCATCTGACCTGTACAAGAGATTTATTTTCTAAACTCAGACACATCTATGATTTGGAATGATACGATTTCATTGTTTCTAGATTATGTCAGCTCTGAGTTGGTTTAATTTATTCCTTTTGGTTTGATTTTGAAACGATTCCGTATGCTTGAATTGGCATGATCCTGTACGTATGCAATGCATCAATATCGGTGATTGGTTTGATAAATATAATGTAATCTATTAAATCAAAAAAACAACTCTGTTAGTTTTGGATTTTAAAATGATTTTGTTAATGGCTGAGTCGACATAAATTATTGCACGAAAAATTTACTTACAGCTTGTGTCGATTGAAATTGATGCATGAAAATGATTTCATTTCGATTTTTAAAACGATTATGTCTGTTCCAAATTGGAAATAAAATTTGTGAGATAGATCTTACATATCCTGTTATTATTTGATTGATTTAACCACGATTTCAGTTGCTTCAGGTCACATACAAGTTTTAGTTTGGTGTGGCATGAATGATTCGCTCTGTTTGGAATTAGTAATTTAAGATTTGGTTTAGTAAGTCGAATATAATTCTGTTAAGATTTGAATTGGTTTTGAAACGATTATGTGTTCAAATTAGACCAGCTACAAAATCGCAAGATTCTGTAGCTAGTCTTAAAAATTAGATTTTTGTCAATTTTATCAATAAAACGTTATCTAAACTTCTATATTTTTGTCTACTTACAGGTACCTATGAATTTCATTGACACATTGGACATGCTGTAGCAATTTAGATATAGTTTTCAAGTTGTTAGTCATAGGCAAAAATAGGAACTTGGGAGATTATTCCCAGATTTTTTGTAATTTGCTTTGACAATTCCCACAGGGATGTTTTACCCTGTGGTCTTTAAATACTTGTTATTTTTTGTATTGACCCATCATCATCACTATTGGGAGAACCAGACTATGGATTTATGATACAGATTGGGATGAAAGTTGATTTCTTGTAACATCTTTAGCTTTCAATATATCAAACTTTTGTTTCAAGTTTTATTCATATCAGTTTGCAGTCGATTATAGACTACTTTAGCTATCGTAATTCATTGCAGGTTGATGTGACTTGGTCAATGTGTTATCCATATCTTCTTTCTCTTATTTTAAAAGTACAACAATTACCTTACTTCAATTTAATGAATAAAAGGTTTATCTTCTTCATTAATTGAACTGTTCCGTACAAATCTTTGCATACAGATTTATCCAAATGTGTTGATTTGTAAATTATAAGATTGTTGTTACTTTTATGTCTTGTTTGTCCTGTCATTTATATTTGAAGAGCACATTTTCTTCCCATTCACAAGAATCTTGTGGAGAATCTGTTGTGGGTTTTTCTCCCATCGAATAACTAAATCAACTATTGCATACAGGACAAATTCAAAGCGTTACTTCAGGTCAGTTTGTTATTTGTTATTTGATAGTTAATTTATTAGTGTTATTTAAGTAGTTTAGTTATATATATATATATATATATATATATATATATATATATATATATATATATATATATATATATATATATATATATATATATATAGTTTAGATTCATAGTTAAAATTATTATTTTAGTTTCTTAGCTTAGATATTTTTTATTCAATTTCTTTCTTATAAAATTATAAAAATAAAAAACAATAGTTTCGCTATCTTAGGACAGTTTACAAATGATTTTTACAAGTTTTCCTTTAAATATGTAATATGTAAATATTGTATATTTGTAATTGGATCTAATTCTGTTGATAATTGAACATTTAATTTTATAGAATTATTGCTATATAGTATAGATAATAGACTGTATATACTTAGTTCATATTTTTTTATTAGTTTTCTTTAATTTTTGTTTTTCTTAGATTAGTTCCTTAGTGTAGTTTTCTTTCATTTTCCTAGGACTTAGATCGGCCAATGGAGCCGCTAAACCCGTCAGGGTGGATCATCCCAAATGGCTTGGGTTATTTAGACAACCCTGGACCGGATCCACTCTTCTAGTTGGCGAGCATTCATTTTCGCCCATCAACAAGAACTGAGAAACTAACTCCCTTCCAGCCGGGCCTCCACCAATTCAATCCTCCACCAAAGTTAAGCTCATATAAGAGAGATAACAAGGTTATCCATCAAAGAGGGAAGAGCTTGGGGGTTGAACAATGTGTTTAGACTTCAAAGGGAAAAAGGATGCAGACTCAATATGAAGTGAATAATTTCTCCAGAGTAACTTTTCTATCAAAATTTGAATTCTCTCATCTTCCATGGTTTGGATATGCCCATTTATATCCTTCAAATAGAACTGAGTGGTCGATTCGGAACATTTCTAGTCTATGGAAGGTTAAGGATCATGGATCTCATGACATGACATGGAAACCCAACACAATTGTTAATTTTGAGCACCAAACGCAATGCACACATAATTTAGTGGTCCGACCTGCGTATACGCATTCTATATAACTGATAGGGTGCATATATGTGGAAAAATATGATTTTTATCTCTGGGAAGTGCAAAAGGGGACTTCAAGTCTGCATAGGGAAATGGAAAAGGCCTTTTGAGCAAGTTTCATGGGGTGAGGAAAATCTTTCTATAATAGTAGCCAAACTTCACACTCTTTGAGTAGTCTTTTGAGCCTTTGACTTTTCACGATCCCTTTCTAAGATGGAATGAGTACTTTCCTAGAAGTGTAACTTGGAATAATTTTGTCCCTCCCTCTCGCATCCATGAGCTAGACTTTACAATTTCCTATGATATGATGCATGCCCTAACTCATGTTGTTTTTGTGATTGACTTGTCATTATTTTGGTTTATGATGAAGCACATAGGCATGTATTATGAGGTATTGCTAGGATGGTTTCATTGGCTATATTAATACACCTAGCATTCAACCAACATGTAAGTATAGGTAGGTAGGAATTTTCATCCATTGTATGTACCATTTGCATATCATGTTAGCATAGTTGTAGTTTCATTCTCATATTTTCTTGATTCATTATGTATATATGTATGCTCATAATAATATGTTACACTAGAAAAAACTTTTATCTTTTTTATCATATATGAACAAGGGGTGATATCACCACCCTAGGGATTACTGATATATTTTGTTGAGATTTAGCAGGATCTGGTCATACTAGATATGTTGAGGTTCTCATGCGCTCTACAATGGCACATGCCCCCGAGTTGGAGCCAAATGTTATCCCCTAGCCTAGGGATAATTAAGAAGATTACATCTCGAGGTCCACAAGTCCTAGACATGGAGTACTGAGAGCCAGGTGACTTGAGCATGGCCCCGGAGGGCCCCTCTTTTCTTTAGTGAAGTCCACTTATCATTGACAACAATATCCATCACACCAACCTGGTCTTGAAGTAGCGATGAGTCTTTCTTGATGAGGTAATGAGTTCGGGTATCATGGTATGTATCACTCTGATTTTTCAAGCACCTGAATATTTTGTATTAAATCCTTCTTTATTTCATGATATTTTCTTGGAAATTATTCTCTTTACCTCGTTCATACTTGGAAGGGTGACATGGTGCCATTGTAAGTTTATTTCCCTTTAGGATGGGTTACTACTGGGTGGATCTTTGAAAAGTCATTGTCCATTCCCTCCATACTTACCACTTTCCAACTTTATTCTATTCATCTCCCATATCCTTGTTTTGGCATTGGGATTGGCTACACTGGGAAGGGTTTTACCTTACCTTGTGGGAAGAAGGGGCTAAATGCCCAAGGGGTAAAAGTAGTTGGTAAGAGTTAAAAGACAATGCTGAAACCTTCGAGATGATTCATCCCAGGATCCTTGAGAAAGTAGTGAAAATGTTCTCAATAAGAAAAAGGGACCCATAAGATAACATAAACACTCAAGGTACTAGTTGATGGATAGGATGTCTCATAATGAGCTGACCTATTATGACCATGGGAATGTACCGGTATGACACTACCACCTATCTGGTCACCAATACATGGTAGTGGCTATTAGTGGCATAACCAATAGAAGGGGCGTCTCATCACAAGGAAACCTTCTCATTTCCATGAAATGTTTGTGGATAACGCTGTTACCTCTAGTCTTCAAGACATGACAATAGTCCTCAACTATTTCCTTGAAGCACAAGAGAAAAAGATCAAAAGAAATAAAGCTAAGAGTAAAAGGTAATGAATGAGATAGGAAACAATTGCATTTATGACAAGATGTAGCTCTCCCTCTACAAAGGCACCCACATGTAAGAATTTACATTTACCTATTATTACATGCACCTAATTCCAGAATATTTAACCCATGCCACCTCATACACTTACATGACTTGGAATATATCCCACTTGGAAAGCACCCAAAATTTAAGAGAGGTTAGCCCAATAGGACACCCTAAAACCTTCTCCAAATATAACTTGTCAAATTGCATAACATCTTTGAGCATTTTTCTGGGTTAAGGGGGGTTGATGGAAATGTTTGGGTAGTTTTATTATTGGATGTGATTTACATGCTATGATCCCTGTGACTTATGAACCCCTTGGAGGTTTTACTTGTTTTTGTTGCAGGCCCTTTCTTGATGGAAATTTACACATGAGGGAATGATTAGCTCGGAACTTCATGGGGTCTTAAATCCCATAGATGGATGCTGAAACCAAAACTAGGGGTAAGAAGAGATTAAAAAATTGCACTGAGAGAAAGAAGGATGTTTCCTTTGGAGGCACCATGGTAGAACTAGACCCATGGGATATTTATTTTCCCACATGGACGTTATCCCTTGAAGGACCTGGACATCACTATGATATCCCTAGATGTCATCCAGAGCTAGGGTTTCATATTGGATGAAATTTATGAGGCATTGTGGCACATATGAGCAGGGTTTCAGGCCTTTGGAGGCCCAAAGTTTCACCTTCCCTTCTTGGTTTTCCATACTTGGGGCTCAAATGTCACCCTAGAGGGGCATTCCATCACCCCTAAAGTGATTTTTAGATGCAAATTAATTTTATTTTATCCAGATTTAATTTGTGTAAAAAAATGGCCAAGTCGTCCTAGTAATTATGAACTGAAATTATTTTTAGGTTAAATTTTGTACAAACAAGAAGAAAGTAACATTCATTTTTCATCACAACTTGTCCTTAGAGACAAGGGGTTTGAAATTTGCGCCCTATTAGGGTTTTTGGCTTAGATTGTAAGGCGCCACTATTGTTTAAGGCTTGTATTTGCAACTTGGATTAATTTTTGGAGTTTTATGGTGATCTTGCATGGTATACTCATGATTATTCTTGGTGCAAGTAAGTAGAATCTGATTTTTTTCATCTATTGAATGGTTTTAAGGTATGTTTTTATTTTCTCATACAAGATTATGAAATTGAATGGTGTATTTAATGCTTGAAGTAAGAAACTTAAGTTTCTACTTTCTTACTTTTTATTAGTCAAGATTTCACTAAACTGATCTAGTAACTAGTGAAACCCTAGAGCCCTAAATTCCTAGCACTCTAGAGGTTTGCATTTGGTTATTGTTGCATAAGTTCTAATCCATAGAAAGGATAATGAGAGAAAGGTGCTAGGGAATAGAATTTCCTACAACCTATCACTTTTTCTCTTAAGGTCAAAATCTATGAGGACTTAAGTTGCTACTCCTAGAATTTTTCTCTCTTAGAATTTTGTGTATCATCATTAATTTGTAGCCTTAGAAGGATCCACCCACATTGACTCCATTTACCCATAAAAGGAACTATTCTTCAATCCTTTGTTCTTGACAATAATCATCAAACTTCAAACTCAATATCTCCACCTAATACCCTACTAACCTAAACTAACTTACAAAACTAGTCTAGGAATATTAACCTCTAAGATACTACTGTTATAATCAATGCTACAACCATCATTTTTTTGCCTATCCAAACTTGTTTGACCACTTCAATCAATCCGAAAATTGTATAAGGAAAGGTACAATCAACCAAGGCTAAAGTGTGCATCAAATTTTCTTTCTAAATGATTTTATGAAGATTTTACTACTGTTCTCATTACTTTATTTTTCTATTGCTACAATTATCATTGGCAACCTGTTAGAGTTTATTTACTGATTGACATATATCTAGAAATTGTATGAGACAAGTGTCATCATTTCAAGACTTCACAATATCTTGTTATATTTTCTATTCAAGTGCATTTTCTGGATGTTATTACATATGTTATTAATTAATTACTGCTGCTATATGTTCATCACTTGCTTCATACATTGATTAGTAGAAGTCATATCTATAAACTTGAAGTCTTGTTGAAGAATTCATCATCAATTTTTGTTTCTGTAACGTTTTTTGTCATATTGGTAAGGATCAGGTACACTTTTTTCTCCTTTGCTTCATCCAATAGGACTTAAGTCTGTTTTGAGTGACCTAAAGAGAGGGGGGTTAGCCTTACATTTTCCCTTTACTCAAACCCCCTAGGTCTTGGGATGTCTCCATTGGAGTGGATTTATCCTTCTCCTAGAGAGAAAGAGGTACCCTATTGGGGTGGCGGTGATAAGACTACCTCCGTGTTATGTCAATCTAAGCCTACTTGCCTTCAAAATTTGGGCATGTATAGATTGTGTGATAATAGTTTTCATTGTGGCCAAATTACTATCAAGATATTATTTGGTGATTATGGTTGAATTCCTGATAAGATTTGGGCCCTGAAGTCCCTTAACAATAACAATTGCTTCTAAAGTTGCATCTTCTTTGTTTTCATGGATCTTTTCACAAGTGGATATTGCATATTCTAGGAAATCTATTCGAGCTTCCCAAGATGCCTTTATTTTCTTTATTATTTATTTTGAGGGAAGTTGTTTCTGGTGTCTTCGATACTCATTCATATTAGTGACTCGTGTGATGAAAGTACATACCTTGTTTTTATAAAACTCTTAATCATGCTACATTTTTTTTACAAATGGTCAGTAAAATTTGTAATCCTTTTTGAAAGATTATGTAGACTAATCTTGACCTCCCATGCCTCTCTGATTGGATTTGAGGTTCCAAGAGTACTTGGAAGAGCATGTTCTGCTGGTATTATGGACAATGGCTTTGGAAACAATGGCTTCAGAGTCAATGCATCCTCAAGCTCACTTATTCTCTTCTTCAATCTAATAGTTTGTAACTCCTGCTCGGAAATGGAATCATGAAGGGCATCTCCTATGTATTGATGTAGTTCCATGAGCGTAGTTCTTCCAATTCCTAAAACATCCAAGTGATTAGTTGAGTGGTAAAAAACCATTCTATTTTTAACACTGACCTTCTATTTGCATATTTTTCTTTGATTCTTGTGGTATTGAGTGTTGTGCATTGTCAAAGAATGTTGTTCAAACACCATCGGTTCCCGCAATTATTTGGGCTACCCATCCAGGTATCTCTGTACTATGGTTTTGCATATCATCGAAACCTCCTAGAATTTTTGGGCTTCCTAGGCTTCTTGAATCTTGGGAATTATCTTTGTTTGGGGTATGTTTCCTTTTTTGCCGTCGCAGTAGATGTGCACGTTCAATATTGAAATGGCCTAGTTTCTCTATCCCATCACCTCCAACACACACATCATTAATCTCTTCTATATTTATATTGTATTGTTGTGCTCTTTTTCCAAAGGAGGATCTCTTACGTGTTTGGGGATTGAGAGGAGACTGGAAATTGGTGCTTATTTTTCCCCTTTCTCTTACCTTACGTTAATTTTTTGTATTTGATCTTATTTTTGTTGCCTAGTCCTCGCCGCATTCACTTATGTCCTTTTTGGAACAAGGTTTTTCACCAGTTTCCTTGCCAAATTGTGTGAACAAATTACTGTACCTTTTGTATTTTAAGTGTTGGGAAAACAGACCCTAGGGATCAAAACCGCTTAGAGGTTCTACTTCCTTTAGGTAAAATACACTAAGTATTTTTGTGACCTCTTTGATATGTCCCATATTATTGACTCTTGTGTCACCAACTTGAAAAGGAAATGAAATGAACTATATTTTTCTTTTCATGTCAAATGTAATGCACCAGGTTTTATACTAGCGGTAAAACTCTGTGACAAAATATCTATTTCATACAAACGTAAGTAGTAGAAGGGGATTTTATTGGAAACCATATAACCATATGTATGTATGGTTTTCATCTCGAATACAAACACCTTTTCTGTTAATAAATTGCTCAGCTTCCTGAGTTTCTCTCCTAGGCTTTGTCCCAACCAACACATGTTTGAACTGTTTAAAAAAACTATCCTGAACAATTTAAAAACTGTATCTTTTGTTATGTTTAGATAATACAGGGTGCCAAAATTATACTAGTTCATTATGTGTATCTACGTTTTCTTTAACATGGAGACTATCAAATGCATTACAATAAGAAATTGTGAAAACCATATATAAATCCATATAAAAAATTTGAACACTTAAGTAATTTCCCAACTGAGAACAAAGTTCATTTGATATCAACTCTTCCTATTCAAACATAACATATTTCCAGAACGTAAAGTACAATGCATGCAATGATGACCTGGGTATGTGTGAAGTGGACTCTCGGCTAGTTGTTGGGTTATGAAAAAGGTATAAATATCTTCCTTTTTCCCATAGTTCATGATATGATTTTGATTGATTCTTTAGATAGTTAGGAATAGATAGGAAAGAATATGATTAATATGTCTCTTAGGGTTGTTATTAACATTTTATTAAATATATTCTAAATTATGATTGGAATGGTTTGATTTTTTTGCAGAATTGGATAAATAACTGGCAAAGATAACCAAAGAGATTTTGGCTATGCGCAAGCTATTGGAGGTTGAAGACTTTTTAGGCGCAAAGCAGTTTGAAGATAATACATTTTCTATATTGTAATTTTATAATAGTAAAGCAATCTTGAGGATCTTTTGATCCTCAAGATAGATTGATTTACCCAAACTATTGTAATATATAAGAGGGTCATAGATCCAGAAAAATAGAGGAAAAAAATGCATTCAAATAATTAGATTCAGAACTGTTCTACACAAGCAGTTTTTGTAAATGTTTTACCAGCCATGGAATCAATGAAAGTTTTGAGTGTTTTTATCATTCCTGTGTTCTGAGTTTCTCGTAGCCGTACTTCGGAAGACCGAGGGCCTAGTCTGAAGGAGCTACTGTCTTGTTCTGTAATTGTATCAGTTCAAAGTTTGATTTCCATTTTGTGATTCAGATCTCTTTTACAATAGCCAAGGATAAAAGCATAAGAGTGTTAATGATTTTATGATTGTTTGCATCTAGAAGATAAACATTTCCCTCAAGTATTAATGATTTCCGTTATGATTTCCATTTTTGAAGTTATTGCTTGACAGTTCCTCACATTTTCATCTACGCTATTCCTTTTACTTAGATTTGCGATTGCAGTTCCTTTCGGTTAAAGTTACAATAGTTGTTCCTTTCAGTTAAAGTTATAATAGTTATTCCTTTCAGAAAAATTACATTAGTTGTCCCTTCCGATTAGATTATAATTGTTGTTTCTTTCTATAGATAGAGTAATTTGTCATTTCCTTTCTAGTAATCCGAATTCATAATTGATAGTTAATTTTGCAAGTCCTTAGTTAGATTCAATTACTGCTTTCTAGTTAAGTGAATTCAATAGATTAATTAGTTCTTTTCCATTTCACATCATTTTAGTAATCAGATTTCAATTCCATTTAGTTCTTAGAATCTTTGGTGAATGCTTGAGGAACTTGATTGTTGATAAACTCAAATTTGGTTTAGCTACACGATTTTAGGCTACCAACATAGACTTTGCCAATATTCTTGAGATAAAAGATGAATCTCCGGGTTGATAAATTAATGTTAAACTAAGGTTGTTTTTAGGACATCTTTAGACACCAACATTTTCACGTTGTTTCCGGGGAGAATGTCAAAGGTAGCATAGATTGTGTCTCTGGAGGACCAGGTATTGAAGATGGAAGGTAAGAACCCACACAGGTAATAAGTAAAATGCTTATGCCAATGCTTACCTCTAGTTGACACTTAAGAAGCTTGTAGGTTCTTTCTTTTGTTTTTGTGTGAAGTGTGTATGAATAGAAAAAAGGATCTTGAAAAACCAAAACCCCCAGCAAAAATTACCAAAACCTAGGGTTCGGTGATCCTTGGAAGAAGAACTTTCATAGAAGAAATCATCAAAAAGGGTGAATCTCAAGCTTCGGTTGGACCTAGGAAAAGACCCACCCGAATCCCTCAGGCAGTAGCTTCACAAACTACGACCCACACTGAGATTCATAGAAAATCTGAAGGGATCGAGTAGAGTTTTCAGAATACAAATCTCCCACTGCTCAACCCCTTAGAAGAGGGAAGCTCTAATAATATGGAGGAGGGAATAAGAGAAACTAGCGGGGTTGCCAAGGCATACCCACCACCACCACCACCACCACCTGATCCCGAGTCTCCTGCGAAAGAAGAAGGCATATCCTAAATCCCAGATAAAGGGAGTGTAGTCAAACTCCTTAGAAGACAAAATAATCAACAATTTCAAATAGAATACCCAAATCAAGAACCTCCTGAAAATTTTTGGCACATTTTCGATCAAATGGCACAAGAAAATCAACAACAACCCCAGACCTCTACGTTGGAGTATACAATAGTTGATCCAATTGCCAATGCCCCCATGAAAGCAATCCCCTTACAAAACCTGCCAACCTTCCATGGACTGATTTCAGAAGACTCAGATGCATTCCTATTTGAATTTGATGTCCTATGTAGAGGGCATGATTACACCTTTGAACCCCAAAAATTAAAACTATTCCACTCTACCTTGAAGGGAGTAGCCCTACATTGGTTCATGGGATTGGGAGGTGGAACCATCAATTCATGGACTAGATGAAACAAACCTTCTTGTTAAAATATCAGGATTATTGCAAAATCATAGACCTAAAAGTTGAAATATTTCAAATGACTGCAAAAGAAAATGAATCATTAGAAGAATATGTCAAAAGATTTTAGTATAATTTGCAGAGATCACCCTATGGTACATTACCAGATGAAGTACTCGAAGAAACTATGATCAAAGGTATGAGAGATGAATGGGTAGAAACATTGAATTTAATGGGGAAAGGTGAGATTTATCAGGAAACTTATGAAGATATTGTTCTATTGTGTATCAGGTGCTCACGAGGAGGTACACGGACCGGATCAGGAATGCGGACATCCATCACAAGAAATAACAATATCTCCAGCAAGGGTGTTACGCGAGCTGAAGTTGGTAATCTCCTAGAAAACATTAAAACATATATTTTGAGCACTCTGACTACACAATTGGATGTATTGAAGGCCAAACAAAAAAAGGTAGAGGAAGAGAAGACCTTGGTTATATTTTGCCATTTCCATAGGTGCAGAAAGAAACATGGCCCAAGGGAATGCCCCTTGGATATAGTTTGGGTTTGTGCTATTTGTACCAAGGATCACGACACAAAGGAATGCCCATCACTCCCTAGATTGAAAGATGTATTCAAAGAAGCAGAAGAGGAAACAAAACCATTATATCTAATGGCTCAACACCGTCAGTGGCAGTCCTAGCCTCCAAATACATTTCAGGACCCTTCCTCTCTCTTTCCTGGAGAGTACAATCAACAACAGAATCTTGGACAGTATAATCAATAGTAGAATTTTGGCAGCACATGGCAGGGTCAGCCATTTACTAATTAGAACTGGTAGCCCCAATAGTACCCACCTACAATTCCTACCTAGCCAAACTAGTCTACCACAAACCCCAACTAGAAAAATCAACCAACTACAAGCTCCAATTGGACAAATTCACAATACCCCACCTCATCCTGGCAAAATTCGAATAATACCTAGCCTTCACAATGACCTAACTTGACTACCCAAAACCCAAATTGGAACCAGAACTAGCAGAGCCCCATGGGGATGAATAACCAACCTATGGGGATGACCTCTCAAACCCAACCACCATTACAAACTCCACTCCCATTGCCCCAATCACAATTGTGCCCTCAATCACCTGTCCAACCCCACCCGAATCCCAATAACAGACCAACTCAACTCGTCCAGATTATGGAAAGTGGAGAAGGGGAAATCGATTTAGTAGGGTGCAATGAACTTTGGTTAAGATTAGGGCGCATCATCTCTCTCAAACAAAATGACATTCTCCAAGAATAGGGGAATGAAAAAAAACCAACAATAACACCCTCGACTGTGGTAATAACAAAAGAAATTAGGAAAGGAAGGCACACAGTCGAACCACAAGACTATGATAAGGATGCAATTCCCTCCCCTCCGTTCCCTGAAAGACTGATGATAGCGAAACCCACCGTATATCCTGACTTCGACATTGTAGGGGAACTCAGGAATTTATACATCAAAATTCCACTCTTGCAAGCCCTGCAAGACATACTGATATACGCAAAGACAATCAAGGAGCTATGTGGGAGGAAGCCCATCAGAAAAATAAAAAATTCATCATCAACAATTCATGTAGTGGGAGTCTTATCTGATCTAATTTTGGGTAGAGAAACACTAGTTAAATATGCAGATCTGGGGAACTCGATAGTAACAGTTCAGATTCAGGGTTGTTCCTTTCCAAATACCCTATTTGATTTGGGGGAGGCCAATAATATTCTAACTATGGAAACCTGCAATACCCTGGGTCTTCACTCTTTCAACCCAACCCCTATTATGTTGCAATTGGTCGATCGATCAGTGGTCAAACCACTCAGCACACTACATGATATAGCCATTTTAGTTGATTCTTGGGAATATCCCACATATTTTCTCATCATCAACCCAAAAAGTGTACTTGAATGGAATCCATTGATATTGGGCAAACCATGGCTTTCGAAAACTGATGCGTATATAGTCTTCCGATCATGTACAATGAAAATTGATAGAGGAGGGGTTACATGGAATCTCATCTTATATCCTCCAGCCAAACCTAGTCCAACTATTGTACACCTGCAATTGCCACCACCACGATATCCTGAGAAGGATCTGTGTGCCCCAATAAATATGGAAGAAGTCCTCAAGCACAAGAATCATCTAGAGGATGATGTAATCAGTGGGTTTATTAACAACCCAACCGCTGTAAGTAACCCAACATGCCAGATGCTCCAAGTTGTTCTAGACTGTGAAGCACAGGGAGACCCGCTGAAAGATTTAATGGAACAACAAATTTTGACTACTGCTGTTCACAACAACAAATCCATTGAGATCGCATTAGGGAAGTATTTGAACATTAATGCCAACCTAGAAAAAGAACAACAACAAAAGCTAATCCAAACTCTCTCTAAATACCAACAAGATTTTTCCTGGGAGTACTTTGATATGAAAGGTATTGATCCACAACTCTGCACACACCACATTTATATTGAGAAAGACGTTTGATCTATCCGACCACCGCAAAGAAGACTGAACCCCCACCCTAGATATATTGTTAAAGAAGAGCTACAAAATTTGTTGGACACAGATTTTATATACCCTATCTTAGATAGTCGATGGGTTTCCCCATTAGTCATCTTCACAAAGAAAAACAGGAAGTGGCGAATCTGCATTGATTACAGGGAACTAAACAAAGCTACTCAAAAAGATCATTTTCCATTACCTTTCATCGATCAGGTCCTGGATACCTTGGCAGGAAAGAAATTCTTCTCTTTCCTAGACGGTTTCAATGGCTACAATCAGATCTAGATTACCCCAGAAGATCAGGATAAAATGACATTCACATGTTCCTGGGGTACCTTTGCCTACAAAGTATTGCCCTTCGGACTTTGTAATGCTCTATCTACATTCCAAAGGGCCATTCTGAGCATATTCAGTGATCTGATTAGCGAAGGGCTTGAAGTCTACATGGATGATTTCACCGCGTACGATGATGACTTCGATCAAGCCTTGAATAATTTGGAGAAGGTGTTGGAATGGTGCATGGCTACCAGGTTATGTTTTGGCCATGAAAAATGTCACATGATGATGATAGAAGGTGTGGTATTAGGGCATTACATTTCTACAGATGGAATTAGAGTAGACCCAACAAAAATTGAGGTAATTCTTAATCTACCTACTCCACACACACAAACTGAGGTACGTAATTTTCTTGGTGCTTCAAGATACTATCGCAGATTTATGTCAAATTTTTCAAAAACCGTTGTGCCTTTACATGCTTTGATAGGTAATGAAGAATTTCAATGGTCTGACAAATGAGATGTGGCTTTTGCAAGACTCAAGAAACTGATCTCAATAGTGCTAGTGTTGAGAGGACCTAGTTGGAAAGTACCATTTCAAATTTCCATCGACACCTCAGACATTGCCATAGGCGCTGTTCTGGGACAGGAAGAAGAAAAGAAACCCTACTCCATTTATTTCATTAGCAAGAATCTAACTCCATCCGAACTTAATTATATAGTAACAGAGAAAGAGTTCTTAGCTGTTATACATGCCATCAATAAATTTCATCATTATATAACAGGCTATCCAGTTATCATGTATACTGATCATTTTGCCATTAGATATCTAGCTAATAAACCAATTACTAATGGACGGGTCACTCGATGGTTGTTATTATTGTAGGAATTTGATATCACCATAAAATATCAATGTGGAAGAGAAAATCTTGTCGCAGACTTCCTGTCCAGATTGCCAAAAACATACGAGTCATTAACAACCGAGGATCAATTCCCAGATGAACATCTGTTTGTTGTCGACACAAAACCACCTTGGCACACTGATGTAGAAAACTATATAGCAGTAGGAATATTACCGACACATTTATCATCAAAGGAAAGATGACTGATCATCCAGCGTAGTGCACGATTCACTTGGATCAGTGGATATATTTTCCACACAGGAGCTGATCTCCAGATCCAGTGATGCCTACGAGAGGGAGAAATCTATGACATATTGAAAGAAGGACATGATGAGCCCCATGGGGGGAATTTTGTAGACCGCGGGACTGGACACAAAATCTTACAGATGGGCTATTATTGGCCCTCAATATTCAGAGATGCCAAGAAATATGTCTAGACATGTGACAACTGTCAGGAGATGGAGAAACCAGGTCAGGCTGATGAAATGCCCTTGAAAACAAAACTAGTTGTAGAACCATTTGAAATATGGGTGTTGGACTTTTTCGTCCCCTTTAATCCAAATTCAAATCAAAAGGCCTATATTCTCATTGCAATGGAATACATGACCAAATGGGTAGAGGCGGAAGCTTTACCAAATGCAATAGAAGAAGTAATCATCAAATTCATTTTCAAATTGTTTGTATGGTATGGACTACCCAGAGAAATAATTACTGATGGAGGGTCACAATTGACAGGCCATCGAATCATAGCCACCCTGGAAAGCTATCACATCAAGCACAAAGTTACTTCTCCATACCACCCACAAGCAAATGGGCAGGTAGAAAGCACCAATAAGGTCATAGAGGCAATTCTAACGAAGACTGTCTCAACAAACCGATAGAATTGGGCTACTTAGCTCCAAAATGCTTTATGGGATTATCATACAACCTGGTGTAACACCACTGGATACTCTCCTTACCATCTAGTCTATGGTAAAGAACCCATCTTCCCAAGAGAATTCGAGATCAAGACCCTAAGAATGGCCTGGGAAATTGGACTAAATCTTACAGAAGCACATAAACGATGCCTTCAACGACTCAATGAATCGGATGAAGCACGCTTGTCTGTTGTGGAGCACACAACTATTATCCAATGACAGAGAGAAACCTGTCACAACAAGCATATCAATAAGAAATCATTCAAGAAAGGCGACTGTGCACTCCACTATGATTCTAGATTTCAGAACTTTCCTGGGAAATTATAGACACGATGGCTAGGGCCGTATGAAATTAATGAAGTCCATGATAATGGAATGGTTACTTTGAGCACCATCGATGGGTCTGGATCACCCTTTCTAGTCAATGGACACCGACTGCGACTTTACCACCAACCACATTCAAAAGATTCTTTCTATCAAGAAGTAAGCAAAGACCCTACGGTGTAGATTTTGGCTGGCTAGGAAGGTAACCCAGCCACCCCAACTACATAAATGATGTATTATGTTTATATTGTACATACTGTACATATTTTTCCAATTGAGTGGTTAGTTTTTTGTTTTATAAAAAGTCATCTAGGAAACAAGAATCAGGACAGATAATTGCAATTAGCACCTTATTTTGTTCCATACTCTTGTTTTGTTTTATCATACAGACTCTGTCTTTTACATGTTCATTATGATGTTGTTCCTTTCTCGTGCGCTTGTTGTTCCTTTTTGAATGGAACAACTGTTGTTCCCTTTCTCGTGCACCTACTGTTCCTTTTTTTGAACAGAACAATTGTTGTTCCTTCTCACGCAACTGTTGTTCCTTTTCACACGCATGTTGTTCCTTTTTTTGAACGGAACAACTGTTGTTCCTTTTCACGCACCTGTTGTTCCTTTTCGCGCTCCTGTTGTTCTTTTTTTTTGAATGGAACAACTGTTGTTCCCTTTTCGCGCACCTGCTATTCCTTTTATGAACATAACAACTACTGCTCCTTTTCACACGATTGCAGTTCCCTTCTTTACCATTCAAACGCTAGCCATTCCTTCGAAAGTGCGGCTTTCATCAATTAATTTTCACCAACACTGTTTCTAATTGTCATTACAATGATTTTTCATTATTTTGTGGATGGTCTCTCACACCTTATAATTATTTTTTTTTTAATGGAATAATCTCTCCTAAAATATTTTAAACCTTGTTCATAATCAAATCACCACCATAAGTTGTTTCTTTCCCTTATATAAAAATATACCTAAATGATATTATACCTCTATATTATAAGGAGTCTTCATCACACTTTTACTTGGCATATTTACACTTCCTTATATCATCCCTTACTCTTAAGGAGTAGATGAGCCTCCCTTACAAAAAAAAAGAAAAAAGAAAAAAAAGAAATATATATATATACAATAAAATTTTCCCATAAAGAACAGGGGGTCTCATCACGAGCCAATCTACCACGATCATAGGATACTAACCTAACTGACATTCCCACTATGGCTACCACACCAGTGCAATGAACTTTGACATATTCTTTTGTCAAAGGACAAGAGGTCTCATCACGAGATGGCTTGTTCACTTAGTTATAATCTAGTGAGTGGAATTATCATCATTTGGCTACCAAACTAGGATAATGGTCTTCTTGGGAAAAGACAATTCAAATATTAAGAAAAGATACAAATAAATAAAGATACACAACAAAAATCTTTTTCATAAAGAACGGGGGGTCTCATAACGAGCCAACCTACCACGATAATAGGATACTAACCTAAGTGATATTCCCACTATGGCTACCACACCGGGGCAATGGCCTTTGACGTATTCTTTTGTCAAAGGGCAAGAGGTCTCATCACGAGCTGGCTTGTTCACTTAAGTTATAATCTAGTGAGTGGCATTACCATCATCTGGCTACCAAACCAGGATAATGGTATTTTTGAAAAAGATGATTCACATGTGTATTAAGCATACAGGCTCATCTAAGGGTTAAAAGGCAACCCTGCCAAGGCTATGGACGCCTATGGGAAGCAACGATTCTGCCTGTGGTATGGAAGATTATCTCAAAATACCAAGTTTTTGTGTGTCTCTAGATCTCCTTTACTCAAAAAATGAGGCTATCATATCAGTTATACTCAATCACCGGGAAAAGTAACAATATTATGTTATGTGGACTATTAAAAAAATGAACAGATTTAATTTTTTTTTGATTGATTTCTCCATAAATCATTTTTTTGCACACAGGTGTGATAACTTTACAAATTCCACACATCAAATGACTATCGTTTAAATAATTTTTGGTGGCACGTGTCTTTTTGAAAATTATATATGATTAGCCCTATTGGCGGCGACAATGAAATCATTACCTCTCACCCGAAATAACTGCACTCATTGCTTTCGCCTACACTAACGATCAAGGATGGCCTCTACATTAATGAGGGGGATGCTAGGCACACTTCTCAACCAGCTATAATTATTGCAATAAATACAAAACCCACGTCTTTATACATTCGTTGTTACTAATATTTTCCATTTCTGGCATCTGTTTCTCCAAAGTTGGTCTAACCAAATTTGTAAATAGGAACGATAGTCATTCTGTCTTTCTCACAGAAATATGGGTGGCATAAGTGTGCCCAAAGAGCCGACATTACTCCAGATTATAGAATAGGCAAGAGAAATCCTACATCAGCTAGGGTGGACCAAGTACTTCAACCGCTTGCAAGGTTATGACACAAACATCACGTTCGAATTCTTTGAAAACCTGCAAGGAGAAATCTCTACGGTGCAAGGCATACAAATTTCTATTACTCTAGAAATCATAGCACAAGTCACAGGCCTCCCTAACACAGGCATTCAATGGATAGGGAAATACACGAAGCTGACAAAAGCCATGGAATCTTTCACAGAACCAGGGGAAGAACTGGAAAAAAATGTAAAGGGACTTAATCCCAGTACACTCAGTGAACCATGGAAGGAATTGGCGGGGATAGTTCAATGCTACATCACCTGTGATGGATGGTATGATGTAATTCGGCCACACCATCTCAAATTGATGGAAGCCTTGAAGCAACGATTAGTACTTGATTTACCTTTCTTCTTGCATACCATACTACATGAAGTTGCCTTGAGAACACAAAAGTCCAAGGATCCTGTGAGAGTCATTAGCCACCACGGATTAGTAAAACTAATAGTGGATAAAGAATTGAGTCAAACTCAGTTGACTTGGGAGAATTTGATTGAGGCCAATAGACCTCCACAACTGGAGCAGGCAACCACCACCCAAAGAGAAATTCCACCACCTCAGATTGAAGTTCAAGCAGAACCTGCTCAAATCAGTGAGGTCAATAGACCTCCACAACTGGAGCAAGCGACCACCACCCAAAGAGAAATTCCACCACCTCATATCGAAGTTGAAGCAGAACCTTCTGAAACCACCAAGGGCTAGACCTCACAGACTCAAGCATCAACAAAAAGAAAGAAAAGATCAATGGTTTCTCTTAGATCCCCCCCTAGGACAAGGAAGAGAAGTAAACAAATTCAAGAAACAACAGAAGTAATTCAGGATGCAACAGAGCACCTTGAAGAACTTCAGAGTTTCATAGAACAACCTTTACAAGGAAATGTTCAAGCAATTGAGCAAGCAGAGTAGACAACACAAAAGGATAATCAGAGAGACACCCAACCTGTAGAAGAGCACTTGACAAGACACTTTTTTAAGAGCTATGAGATAGAAATAGCTCAGGTTTTGGGGAATTTAGGAACCTTAACTGACAGAGATGAACATAATCTTGAAAAAGAACCAGAACCAGCCTCCTCTTCAAAACCAGCTATAGACCTTCCTGACATTGAAATGTCATTTCCAAACGACACAGCGCAGGAGAAATTTCTTTTTGAAACAGGAGACCCTCTTGGACAACCATAGCACTTGGAAGAAATAGAGGGACAACCATCTGTTGGATGAAATGAAGAAGACCTCGAGATCCCTCATAAATAGAAATCAACCAAAAGCCAGAAAAAAATTAGGAAATTAAAGAAAGAAAACAAATTGTTGAAGAATAAGGCTAAGAGGGTTGTGATATTAAAGCAGAAAGTGGGAAAACTCAAGGATATTATCAAGGAATTGAGGAAACAATTAGAACTAGCAAACGAGATCCACAGAAGAAAGAAAAACAAAAAGGGCAGAATGCAAGGAAGAAACCCTCTTCCTAAGAAAGCAACTAGTACAACTTCTGTAGGAATACAAACAGATCCTGATGAATTAATGGTAGAAGAAGCAACAATTCAGGATGAAGATGCAATTCCTGTAGAAACACAAGAGATGGCTGATACTGAGATATAGACAGATACTTTGATTTTAGAGGAAACAACTCAACTTTTTGAGCAAAATTCTACTATTAGGAGACTGGAGGAAGAACTACTGCAGTCTCAAAAATCCCTGACTCAAAACAGAGGCGAATTATTGACGATAACAAAGTAGTTTCAGGAACAGAGTACTATCATGAATAGACTGTAAGCATAGCTTGCACAGACCCAACAAGCATTAATTTGCTCCAGAGAAGAAATGAATGGATATCAAACATCCCAATCTCGGGCACAGGGTGCCATCATTCATGAGCTAAACTAAGAATTAGGACAATCCCAACAAGCATTGATTCAATCCAGGGAAGAGATGAGTGATATGGAAGAACACTAAGAATCTCAATCTCAAGCATAGAGTGTCATCATCGATACACTAAAAGAAGAACTTACAAAATCACAACAAGCATTGGTCCAAAACCAACATGGAATGGTAACTAGGACTGAATATCAAAGAGTTGTTAAAGAATTGAAGGATATGACAACAACAGAAGGTGAGACTTATGCTATTCTTACCAGAGCCTAAGAGAAGACCAAAAAGGTGCAAACCCAATTAAAAGAAACTTTGGAGCAAATCAAACACATCTGTGATGTAATTGTAGATCCCCTACCACTAATTATGTTTTATTCTTGCTAGAACAATATCTATTGTTGAGTGTAAAGGTCATCAGAGCAGGTAAACCCATTTCATTTACCACTATTCCATAATTTATTTCATGTTTCAGAGATCAGGAAGAGAAGGTACAATACCTTCTGTGTTAATTATATTTCCATAATATTATTTTGGATGAATTTAGAGGAGACAAACCTGACCTCTTCATAGGGGATATACAGTTCTAGACATTTCTGTCCTTTACTGGGAACTAGGTTAGATGGGGTAAGTCTCACAAAATGTTCATAAACAGAGAAACTGGTTTAGATCTTTAGATTAGAGGAGTGCCCCCAAAATCCTTCCCATCCATCATGCGACACAAGACCTTCATGAAAAGGGCAGGGGTAGTGGACTCATTGGCTCCTATCCATTTACATGTCATCCGCTCAGGTATCACATATTTTGGAGAATTCAAGGAAGAAGCTCTTGCTGCTTCCAAGCTAAGATGGGATGTATCCTCCAATGAGGTTAAAAGTAGAGAGCCCTTTGGATATAGGAATTTCTTTGCAACAACCTTCAAAGTAGAAAGATATTCTAGAATACTCCAGGAGGAAGGACCTGCTTGGATGGGATGCAGGTATAACCCCCCTCTCCTCTGGTTTCCTCCAGAAGTTTACCAGAAGGATTTTTAAATTAATAAAAAGAGATAGGAAGTCGCTTTTGACGAAATCAAAAGAAACCATGGTTTCAGGAGATCTGGTGAACCTACTATTCCTCCCTATAGTATAACATGAAAAACTCTAGCTTCCATGAGGACATGGAAGAAGGTAAGCTGGGGGGTATGTTGGGTTACGAAAAAGGTATAAATATCTTCCTTTTTCCCACAGTTCATGATATGATTTTGATTGATTCTTTAGATAGTTAGGGATAGATAGGAAAGAATATGATTAATATGTCTCTTAGGGTTGTTATTAAAGTTTTAATAAATAGATTTTAAATTACGATTGGAATGGTTTGATTTTGTTGCAAAATTGGATAAATAATTGGCAAAGATAACCAAAGAGATTTTGGCTATGCACAAGCTATTGGAGGTTGAATACTTTTTAAGCACAAAGCAGTTTGAAGATAATACATTTTCTATATTGTAATTTTATAATAGTAAAGAAATCCCGAGGATATTTCGATCCTCAAGATAGATTGATTTACCCAAACTACTGTAATATATAAGAGGGTAATAGATCCAGAAAAATAGAGGAAAAAACACTTTCAAATAATTAGATTCATAAATATTCTGCACAAGTAGTTTTTGTAAATGTTTTACCAGCCATGGAATCAATGAAATTTTTGAGTGTTTTTATCATTCTTGTGTTCTGAGTTTCTCGTAGCAGTACTTCTAAAGATTGAGGGCCCAGTCTGAAGGAGCTACTGTCTCATTTTGTAATTGTATCAGTTCGAAGTTTGATTTCCATTTTGTGATTCAGATCTCTTTTACAATAGCCAAGGATAAATGCATAAGAGTGTTAATGATTTTATGATTGTTTGCGTGTAGAAGATAAACATTTCCCTCAAGTATTAATGATTGCCGTTATGATTTCCATTTTTGAAGTTATTTCTTGATAGTTCCTCACATTTTCATCCGCGCTATTCCTTTTCCTTAGATTTATGATTGCAGTTCCTTTTGGTTAAAGTTACAATAGTTGTTCCTTTTGGTTAAAGTTACAATAGTTGTTCCTTTCGGAAAAATTACATTAGTTGTCCCTTCCGATTAGATTATAATTGTTGTTTCTTTACATAGATAGAGTAATTTTTCATTTCCTTTCCAATAATCAGAATTCATAATTGATAGTTAATTTTGCAAGTCCTTAGTTAGATTCAATTACTGCTTTCTAGTTAAGTGAATTCAATAGATTAATCAGTTCCTTTCCATTTCACAACATTTTAGTAATCAGATTTCAATTCCATTTAGTTCTTAGAATATTTGGTGAACGTTTGAGGAACTTGATTGTTGATAAACTCAGATTTGGTTTAGCTACACGATTTTAGGCTACCTGCATAGACTTTTCCGATATTCTTGAGATAAAAGATGAATCTCCGGGTTGATAAATTAATGTTAAACTAAGGTTGTTTTTAGGACATCTTTAGACACCAACACTAGTTACATGTGCAAACAACCATGAAAAGTCCTGGTATGGCTCTTGTAGAAAAGATATGTCAATTGTTGAAAGGTCCCTGAGCATATTTGCAAACGGTAGAAAAAAGTCTCCCAACATATTGCCACTATTTGCCTGGGAGGCTAGGAGCATGTATGATTTCGTAATCTTGAAATGTTTATTTGCAATAGGAAGTCGAATAATTTTGTTAAAGTCCTTTGGAGTTAGATACAATATATTCTTTCATTTTTCTGTAAGCCACTACTACATATGGGCGGATTATTCCACGAAAATTTTCCATGTTTCCATTATTTTCATTTTTTTTTAAAGTGGACAGGATTTTCGTTGCTATTGCCACAAAATTGCATTGCTATAGTGACGATTATTGCCTAACTGAAATAATATCTTCCAAAAAATGTGGCTTTCAATGATTATTTGAGTTTTTATGGGTCAACTCAGGCATTTTCATCGCTATATCGACGATAATCGATCTATATATACCTGACTTAAAGAGACTTTGCGACACATTTGCTATAGTTCTGACACTGTTCGTGGCTTTTTTTTGAGCTGTTTATTTTTTCCGTCACCCACCGATTGAAAAAATGCAATTGTCGATCTACATAGCTCAGATTTTGAACTTGCAAGGTTAGTATGTTTATTTATTTACATATACTCATTTGACTTGTAAATTTTTGTACAAATGAAATATCATTTAGCTTGTTTTTTCCTTGATAATATATTATATGTGCATTACCATATTTCAAAATTGTTATGTCATTCATTTTTGGATCTAGTTAGTATATTCTATGGAAATTCATGTGAAATGTCAAGAAAAATATTTTTCGAAGAAGTATTTTAAGAAGAGGGAAAATTACTCCATCAATAAGACAATTCAAACATTAAAAACATATGTCATTATCAATCTAGATTAATTTGAGCCTACAATTCCTTATGTAAATTTAATCCTTATTAGCAAACCACTACCTCATAACAACATTACCAGTTGGACTAATGTTTGAAATAGAAAGTGGAAAAAAAATCCTCTTAGGTCTAATACTATCCCTTAGCAACCTTGTTATCTCTCTAACTTTTGTGTTTCTATGATGTTGTGCCTATATATATTAATGTCATATTTTTAGTCTAGTATTAGGTTAGGTTAGGTTAGTCATATAACATTGTATTTTTATGTGATATTGTTTCTCTCAATTTTTTATAATCACACAAAATTCTAGATTTAGTGATTAACTCTAGTTTGTAGTTGATGTAACTTTTCTATCCACTATTAATAAGGAGTAGCTAAAATATAAAAATTTCATGATGAAATCTACGATAACATGATGAAATCTACTAATCAGAGAATGAAAAATGAGAACATGCCAAAGTGTCCTAGAAAATAAAATCATGACCACTGTAAGTAGAATAAAATTGTGACCATTGTAAATGTAGCTGCAAATCAACATGTCATAATTTAAACCAACCAAACCATTTGTGGATGACAAGTGGATGGCATTCTTTTTTTAGTGGTGAATTTCAAAGATTGACATTTTCTCTACAAAACAACTTAGAGGCTAGTGTATGGTGTCAAGTGATTCAAGTTTGAGAAATTTTGACCACTTTTCGTTAAATGGTGTGTAATTATTTTCCATGGTGATTTAGTACACACTACTTTAAAGTAGAAATTGAAGCATATCGATCTTAATAGTTAATTGGTAATAAAAAAAAAACATGTCAAAATGTCTTAGAAAAAATAATTGTGAGGATTGTAGGTCACTGTAAATAAACATATCATAATCGAAAGGAGTAGCTAAAATATAATTTTTTGACAAATTACTGTTTGGTATGGTGTAGGTAAGACAATTACTTGTTAGTACAAGGATTTGTCACTATGAACAAAAATGACAGGAAGCTTGCTTGGTTAAGAGCGGAATTAGAGGCAAGGGGTGATGGAAAATGTTATTTCCCTTGTTGTGATTGCAGGGGCTTGCAAAGAAGAAGGTTTTTAAAAACAACAACTGAAAGACATTGTAGGGAGAAGGGGCACGCCAAAGGGGGTTATGAATATTGTCCCTTGGTAAGAGGATTCAATATTTAATGTATTCTCTGTAATAGTCATCATGTCATGAATTTTAGTAATATTTCTTATCATTTTTTTTATATTTTCTATACACACTAACTTTTCTATGTTGTTTTTAAATATATAGATGATGCCCCCAAAATGTCGACCTCCAGATAGTTATTTGCCAAGTACTAGCAAAAATACTCCTTTATAGGGTGATGAACTTCAAGATCAAAATATTGAAGCTGTTGATCAAGTTATTAATGATGATATGGATGGAGATAACGTTAGTGATTCAAATCAGGAAGATGAGATACATAGATTGATCCAAGACACATTTTCTCCAATGGATGAGGACAACCAGGATCATAGTCATGATGTTGATCCTCTACTTGAGAAGTCATGTCAACCTCTTTATGAAGGATCAACAACAAATCTTCTATCTACTATATTGTTGTTGGTGAACTTGAAGGTTTTTAATGGTTTATCAAAAACATGCCTCACACAGATACTAAGGTATTTAATTTGTTAATTATTTATGCCTGCATGTTCACAAATACTTAAAAGGTTCATTTTTTTCCTATATTGCTATTGTTTTTTAATTTATAAATTATGGATGCGATATTGATGATTAATATTTTTTACATTGACTTATTTTTTTCAATTTTGTAGATTGTTAGGTGAATTTCTATTACCAACGTCAAATATTTTTCCACACACATATCAAGAAATATCCATGATTATGAAATAAATTAGAATGGAGTATCAGACTATTGATGCATATCCTAATGATCACATCATATACTATGGACAATATGCATTATAAAATGAATTCCCACAATGTCAAATAAGTAGATATCGAACCTATAAAGCGTCAAAGAAGGTGCCTCGCAAAGTTCTTCGTTATATTATGATAATTCCATGTTTCCAGCAGTTGTTCAGGTGCCAAAGTATAGCACAGTTTATGGATTTCCATGTAAAGAAAAAAGGTCGAGACGATGTTCTTCGAATTCCTGCAGATGGTTCTGCATTGAAGTACATCAAAGAAAAGTGGCCAATTTTTAAAGAATAACCTCGTAATGTTATAGTTTTGTTGGCAGTTGATGGTGTCAATCCATTTGGAGAGATTCGTTCTATTTACTTAGTGTGGTCTGTTTTTGTTATAAACAATAACCTTCCTCCTTGGATGTCAATCAAGAGAGAGCACACAATGTTGGCAATGATTGTTCCATGTATTTAATTACCTTTTATTTTCTTTAAAGTATGACAAAACATTTTATTTCTTTGTTTCTTGCATGGTAATTATGTCTTTTATATATAACGACATCTAGATAAGTATAATTAATCATGCAGTATGTTGAACCAATTAGGTAAGTACCAGGTTAAAGATATGAACGTATATATTGAGCCTCTTATCGATGAGTTGTTGAAGTTATGGGATGGCGTCACTATGTATGACATCTCTAGACCAATAGGGAAAAAAACAATTTCCATTCCATGGAATACTATCATGGACAATTCATGATGCTCTCGGGTTAACACATTTTTGTGGTATATTGTTACTTTCTTTTGTGATTTGATATTATATATATTTATTAAAAATATCATGCATTATTTTAAATTGTAACTCTAATTCGCTACATTAATTCATATATCTTGTAGGTCTTCAAACAAAGGGTAAATTTGCATGCCCATTTTTTGGTCCCAGGATAAAATATCATCATTCAAGGAGTTTAGGAAAGGAAGTGTTTGATGAGTATAGGCACTTTCTGCCTAAGAACCATAGTTATTGAACTACAAACAAAGCAAAATTCAATGGTAAAGAAGAGAATGGAAAAAAAACCATGAAGAATGACACCTCACCTATGGAAGTTGGAATATATTAGAAATAGTCAAGGTATGCAAATTATTTATGTATGATATATTATATAAATCTTTGGTTAATTTCATTTTGTTTGATTAATTAGTGTTAATTTCAATTTGTTGATGTTTCATGAATGTCGTTAAGGAACGAATGGAATTCCACGAGGAATGCAAAGTTACCTGATGCAATTCAGTAGGTTTCCATACTATGAGCACCTACAAATAGTTCATATGTTTGATACAATTCATATCGAGAAGAACATAACAAAATTGTTATGGAGAATATTAGATGGAAGGATTGACAAAGAGATAATTGGAAAGATTTGTAGTGACATCCATGAAGCTAATAACGCATTGCAAAGCGTTATTATTAATTCTAATGGTGATGGTCATGAACAAAATACTAGTCTTCCTTGGTTATTGATGGCGCAACAGAGCAATATTGTAAAAGAGGTCATTCGAAAAATTAGGTTTCCGACGGGGTTTTCATCGAACATAAAAAATATCTAAACGAAAAGGGTGATTTTGGTGGGGTTAAAACACATGACTGACATACATTCATTAAGGTAATTAGTATGTTATAATATATTTCCTTATTGGTATGCATTTTTTGGAAACAAATAATAATTATTTGTTTTTTGTTATAGTATATTCTACCTTTATCTCTCCCAGACAACTTTGAGAACAAAATAAAACAATTTATTTATGTACTTGGCAAATACATGAGGCAAGTAATGTTTTATATGGAAAATGTACTTCTTATGTGATTTGTAGAGGAAATTATTGATATATTATGTTTTATCTGCAAATTTATGTATGCCTTGATATTATTTTATTGGATCGACATTTGTAGGTAGCTTTCATCAAAGGAAATCCATAAAGAAGATATAAGGTATTGGAAGAGAGAAATTCCCCGGATAATCTATTAAATGCAACAATATCTACCTCAAGCATTTTTCAATGCACAAGAAGACGACGATATCATTGACGATATCGATAACTATATTAGTGAAAATGACGTTGATGATGATGTTGATATGAATGAGCCTTTCACCAATATCGTTTCTGAACCAGATCCTGATACAGATGTTGAGATGGATGAAGAAGAAGATGAATGATATTTAATTGTTGAAAAGAAGAGGTATGTGTTTATATATTTTATATGATCTTTATATGTTTTTATTTTGTATAATAGAGTATATGTTATATGTTCTTTATAATTTCAAATTAGGTATGGGGAAATTGAGAGTGATGTGAGGGGGGAGGGGGGGGGGGCATAATTAGAGCTTCCACCTTCACGTGGTTGTCCCTATTTAGTAGATAATGAACTATTCTAGAAACCAAGAGGATATCTGCGCGACTACGCCTAATCATGTACTACTTGACCCCATTAAGGTGTAATAGTAAGTGGATTAGGATTAGAGTTAGAACATTTGAGGCCTAATTAATAAGTGGACAATGAAGTATGGCTTCAAAGAAGGAGAAATTAAAGAAGTTTAATATAACAATGTATTCACCTTGTCACCAATGCTGCTCTATGTAGAATATCCTATAGGACCTCATAGGACTTTCTGTCTCCACTCTATTGATATCCTATCTACCTACACAAACAACCACAAGCAAAAGAGGGAAAGATTTCATTGGAGGCATTAATATGTCTGGGGTAAGCTTCATAGGCATGCAAAGATTTATCTTATAGGTTTAAAGTGAGTTTAGAAGGAATGGAGTTTAGGTGTCAGTGAGTTCAAGTATCACTTCATGAAACATATTCTCCAACATGACTCTAATGAAATTTGGGGTTGTAGAGGCATTTCATCAACATATGTGGCCGCATTTCATCCCCATAGGCTGGTCAGGAAGGGTTTCCATACTCAAATATTACTCACACACCCACTCTATATATTGACCCAACTTGTCCTCATTTCGTTTTAATTTTATTGGTCGAATTTTAAAGGAAACAACTATTAAAAGACATTGTACTAGGGATAGAGTACATGATGGGCAACAACGACCTCTGAATGGGGCCAATGTTGAATTTTTTTCAAAATGTTTCTGTATGCATTGAAATTTGACATGGGTAGACTATTTGTATGCCTTGACGATATGGGAGGGTTTCTAGACTCAAACATCACTCACACACCCAAAAAAATCCAACCTATTCCTTAGGCACAATTGTATGTACACCGTGAAAGTTGTAATTCCTTACTCTTTTTTTGATGCAATTTCCACATGAAAGATTCATTGTCACCATCTATGGGGACTTGGGGCTAGTGTAAGTTTAAGTCTAAGTTGTATTCCTAGTCCTAGTTGGTCTAAGTGAAATCCCTAATCCTAATATGTAGGCTCATGCCTATCAAATAGTACATAATTGAAATCATCCTTTTCAATTTGGGCCACTTTTTAACAATATTCCATGTGGTTCATATGGGAGATATTTATATGAACAAATTTTCCTAGAACAATCCACATCTATGGTGACGCAGGAGGGGGGATTCCCTACAAATGAGTTGGGTGATTTTTTTCAAATAAGGGTTGTATGTGGTTGTGCACAATGCAAACGAATAAGAAATATATCTTGTTGAGTAACTGCTAAATAATTGTTTTCAAGATAAAATTCTATATGTTGATGGAAGTATATCTCCTATAGTTATTCCTAACCCCATAAGTGAAGTTGGGCATACAAGGGAAGAAACTAATTTTAAGATTTTTCTTGAGCTTATGAGAAATGTATCTTTCATAGTCAACCCAAGCATGTTTCTTACGATCCCATCATGAAGTGCTAAGTGTTTAGATACCCAAGAATCAATTGTTGGAGCTATTATTAAAACTAGGTAATCTAAGGTGGTGGGTGCAATAGTGAAGAGTTTGCTAAAGATAAATACACATAAAATATTTCGCAATATGATGTTAGGGAAGACCTTTTCGATATTTCCTTACCTCCAACTTTAGAATTTTCTTAAAACACATAATTTAATCACACTCTTTCTTGCATGGTTCAATGTTAAACCATTTCTTACATCTGGATAAATTTTTCCCTTTTGTGGTAACAACTATGTAATTTTCCCCTCTAAAATGCTCATGTACTTGAAACCGGGGCATATAAATGACATGTGAATGGGGCCAACGTTGAAATATTTTCAATTTGTACTTGTATGGAATGAAATTTGACATGGTTAGACTAGACACATGCATTGACGGTATGGGAGGGTTTCCAGACTCAAACATGACTCACACATACAATTTGACAATCAAACATGAAGCTCATAGAATACTTAATGTGAATGGGAACAATGTTGAATTGTTTTTCAATTTGTGCTTGTGTGGAATGAAATTTCATGACATGTTAGGACAAGACACATGCATTGATGGTATGGGAGTGTTTCTGGACTCAAACATGACTCAAGCAAAGAATTTGACAATTCAAACAAACAAAACAATGAGTGCCTTTGTTTGACATGTCGTCTACTCCATTGTCTTCCTTTCCCTTAAAAAATACTAATGAATAAATTTCCCATGCATCTTATGGACATATATATAATTCAAATTCCCATTTTGAAATAGGCCAGTTGTTTCATAGAACATTGTTCAGTCATGCCAAAGGCTCCAATCAATAGGTCATTTTTGTCATGCTTTCCTTGGGTACATGGAGCATTATTAAAGCTACTTGGTCATGATGAGACACATGAATTGCAATTACAAGGAGGATTAGAGGCCCAACTTCAAATATTGAGCGCAACAAGAATCATCCTTAGGGCCTAAGCCATGAATTGGGGATGAATAACTAAGGATTTAGTCCCTAATACATTATTCATGGGGATTAGAGGTTGTGCATGTGGATTTGAATGATTTTACATGGTTTGCAAGTGAAATGTATGCCCTATAGGAGGATTAGAAAACACATTTCAAGGATTGTGCACAATAGAAATGGTTCTTATAGTTCAATCCATGGTTTCATTTTGATATTTGGATTCATTTTATATTATTTAATATGGGATATTTTGTTCTAGTCTTCTTAATGACATCCCAATTTCTCATATGCATTTTTTCTTTCAAGGTTGGATATTTTAGGGATTTCCCAATGTCTAATATTTCCCTCATTCCTATATAAGTTGGCATAAGTGATGGGTACTAAATTATCATTTATTTTATCCTCTACCTATTCTACTTCTTTTCACTCAACCATATATATCAATATTTCTTGAAGGTTAAAAAGATCAACACCAACTTAGAAGAGAATCCAATATCATATTTCTCTACTTCTAAATTGTGTGGATGAACATGGTCATATCCTAGGGATATCTATCAAGTTCTTGATTTTCAAATCTAACAACCAAGTCATGATTGAAGAACTCATATCAAGTTTAAAAGAAACATTATGAAGGGATATAAGAATATCAATAAGAGAATATGTCATAAAAAATTAAAAAGAATCCACGTGGCGAGTGTGGGTATATTATGAGGAAATCCATGATAATCCATTGTTGAGAAGTCACCAAGTAGAGAGGAGATCTATGTGTAGGTCACCATATTGAAACTCCTTGTGTGCCAATTCATAGAATTTTGGACAGGTCATGAGTTCAATCTTCATTGAGTATCATAGAAGCCAATACTCTAAAGAACAAAGAGTAGGGAGTGTTGTTCCAGAGTCTATACTTAAGGCTTAGAAGTACAATGTCTAGGCATCCGAAAGTAAGGGGTAGAGAAGGAAGGAATTTCAACCTTTAGAAAGGGGAAGCTAGGGTTGAGTTCTAGGTTGTCATCTAACTTCCAACTGTTCCTGGATGTTTGTCCCGTTCAATCGCTGCCCACGAATGTTCCAGTTTGACCCGGGTAGTGGTTGTTTTAAGAATATTATCAAAAAGACTCAAGGCGATATGTTTTTGATTTGATAGTCCAGGTTCAATATTAGGCTGTCTTGTCATAGGGAAAGTCATAGAGGAACATAGTGATAAGAAAATCTCAATACTTTTTAGATGTTGTCTCGATTTCGATCGTATAAAGGAGAGTTTGTAGCTCCGGTAATGAAAACAGGGTGCAAACCAAAGGCCCTTTCCCGTAACTGAGTTATATTTTAATAAATGTGTATGGGATGTAAGAAAAACATTAAGCTATCTATCATGTAAGGCTCATATCAAGGGAGAATATCACTTATAAACAAAAGAAAAAGATAAAGAAATAACCCGACGAAGCACAAAATATATATAGAAATCTAAAATGTTCACTGGTCGTATACTTGCTGATAGTTGGTACAAAGGAAAAATGGTAAACAATATAGAAAACTAAAATTTATTCACCATAGTAGAGGTTGTACTAAATTACAGCGAAGCATTCATCAGATACATATATGAAATGAAATGAAATATGAAATACAAGGAAACAAACTCATAACACAGTCATGACAGAATCAAGAATCTTCGGATTTTCTTTATATTAACTCTCGAGGGAGAAAAATATCTATTACAATCGACCCGAAAAGGTCTAGCCTCTTTTTTTTCCTTCTATTGCATATTTATAAAAATTTACATATGATGGAATCCCAATCATTCCATAATTTTCAGTTAAAATGAGAAGGAGATCAATCGTTTCATTTCCTTATCTTATGTCTTTATTTGGTACCAGAAGCCTAGCCTCTCACATACTCGGTACAAGTGACACATTTTTCCACCAGTTGAGATATCAACCTTGAAGGTTCCGCTTGACAATTGGCCTAAAAAATGTAACAATCTTTGACTAATTGTGGCAACCTTTCTTCCATCTGTTGGTCTAGGGTGTCAATAGCGCACAATTGCACACTTGGTTTAATCATACATTTATCTATTTGAACTATGTCTGCCATAGTTACTTGTGAGATTTTGGTCGAATCTCTTTCTTCTTTTTCATTTATATCAAGCGAGAGTTTCTCCATATCCATTTGTCTCAGTGTCTCAACATTACTCTCGCTATCAATGCCTAATAGATTTCCATCTATCGAACCAAAAGAATCTTCACAGGATTTCTTTACCTTCTTGGCTTGCAATTGGCCTTCTGATATGCTACATTCCCATTCTTTCAACAAAATATTACTTCGGGTTTGTTTTGAATTGGAAAAATTAGGACCTTTTCCCGATTCTCTATTTGTTGTAGCTATTACAGCCTCTTGAAATGTGACCCGAGCTACTTTAGATTCTCTCTCTTTGACAGATAAGTTTTCTAATACTTGATCAATAAGAAGACAATTGTCCCAAATCGTCTCTACCTTGGCAAGTAAACTCTTTTGGGCTGCAGAAACGATGCTCTGAATCTCCATAGGCTAGAACTGGAATATCCCAATGTTTATAACTTGGCTTTCAGCTAACTCTAATCTAACCTATAGCTGCCCTATTAAGTCTTTTTGCTGGCCCACCTGTATCTGACTTGTCTGAGCTACCAGCTCTGCTTGTTTGAGCTTAGCTTTGAGCAACTCAATTTCCCTTTTGTCGACCATTCTTGCTTGCTCTATTCCTGCTCTTGCCTAGTCCTGGGCAGCCTCCTCTGCTATGGCTAGTTTAGCTTCTAAGGTTTTGATGAGGCGATTTTTTCGCTTCAACTGATTTTTCAAAACCCTGACTAAAAATTGATTTTCTGTAGCATATGCCCCTAATGTCCTGGCTATTTCTGTGGCAAACTCTTCTTTGTTCTTATCTTTCCCATTAGTCAACACCTTGAATTTCTTGGCCGTTGATCCCTCTTCTTGATAGAATTCTCTTTTTACCACAAATTTTCTCTTTTTATAAAAAAAGAACTCATTTGGTGGAAGGTCTTCCATCCTTACAAGTCTCAATTCTTGGTTAAAAATCCACCCTGCATCTATGTTCCCTTGAGTTGACTGTAAGGGAGTAATGGAGGTTATGGTATCTCCGATTTGTTTAGTTGACTAGCCTGGAGTGGTAACTGGAGTCTTCTTCTTCGACGGATAGGGATTTTTTATTTCCGGTTTTGGACTCTTAGTTTGCTCCTCCCCGTCCTGGTGTTCTTCTTTTTTGGATGCTGAATCTTTTGAGACTTCGGCTCCTTTTTTCTACACCTCTACTGTTATTGGATTTTTACCCCGCAATACTGAGGGAAGACAACTCTGTCGATGTTCTTGGAATTTCAAAACATCATCCCTTTCTTCAGGAGCCAGGGCTTGTATCCGAGTCAACACCTCGTGATAAGATCTCGCACCTCGTAAAATTTCATCCGAGGGTGAATTTTCATGTTCAAACCTTTTTAGCCCACAACTGGACAAGTGATTACTTATGACCCTCCATGGATCAGGCTTTCTGAATTCAACATGAACCAATTTCAGGTCTTCTAGGGCTACTGCCTCATCTTTAGCATGCCCGAAATCTAACAAAGAATAGGAATGCAGATGAATAGGAAAAGGTGGCCATACCTTCTTATAGTATCCTTTAAGCTCCTTTCTTATTCCACCGATTACGGTTTGTCTGGCAACCTTATGGAAAGCCAACCTATCGCGTATGAATAATGGTAAGGCATTCGGAGGAACAAAAGTGTCGAAAACCCTGAGATATGAAAATTCTGCTTCCACGTACCAATCGGCTATACTGCTCAGATTTGCCACAATATTGTATAATATCCTGGGTTGCAGGTGGCCGAAGATAGTGACATGCAGTGGTACCATCACCCAGTTAAAAATTTCATACACAAAATCTAGGGCTTTGTCTTCCCACAACTTTGAATGGCAGACATGGATGGGCTCATGCTTCGATGGAGTCCATCTCCAACTCATCAAGGGAAAAGGTGTCAGAAAACATATGGCATCCATGAAGCAATCTTTCCACTCTCATTATGTGCTCGATACTCTATAATTCGACTGGTCAAACTATCAGATAGTAGTTTAGCCTAGTTGAAGGAACAACCTTTGGCGACCATGTGAATTAGGGGCACCCAATGAAGGAAAAAAAGTGTGGTGTCCTCTCTCCCATATAATTTGTAGGTCATCATAGTGATATATTTGAACTGTGGTTCCAGAGAAGCTATTGAATATATACCATTACTGTCTGCCCTGAACTTCGCAGGGTGCGAAACCCAATCTTTGATTAAACCAGACATAGTCTTGTCGTATTGCACACATTCCTTCTGTTTAAAATCCTCCAGGAATTCGACATTGTAAAAAAAGTTCGACACGGTTGGAAACTTGTACATAGCCTGCAATTGTTCGAGTTTGAAAGTCCCAATGGTGACCCTCTGCTCGTTGATGGTGGTTCTAGTTGGTATATCTACATGGTTTAACGCTCACCGAACCATATCGTAATAAAAGAGTAGACGTGGCCTAGCAGCAACTTTATGCATTTGAGCCTGGATGTCGATCTTATACTTGGTGATCAGGTCGTATTTTTGATTTCGACTGGAATCATCCAAGACATCTACCAATTCAGACTGTAGAACTTCAAAAATATGTGACCAGGTCCTGATAGAGCCGACACTTCAAGGTGAAGTATCAGAAACGTTGTCTGAACCTTGTCCTGAAACCTCAATAGTGGATTTAGACACTTTTCACAGGGCCATGGCAAGGGATTCTACTTTAGCTCTCCTGCGATAAAAATATGTATACATACAAAAATTAGTTCGCTCGCGAAAAGTTGCCTCTGTGTAGAATAGAAATGAAATTTGTAACAACAAAAAAAAAAATTCCATGACTTCGACTATTTAAAAATAGGTCATCCTTAGGGAGAAAATGGTCAAATCGTTCTTAAATATAGATTTAGCAACAAAAAAAAAACCCTTATTTGTCAATTCGCCTCCTTTCCAATTAATGTTATAAATTTTGACAGTTCGTAATGCAAGTTGGCGCAAAGAAAGTTTAAAATCGCCTCAGAGACTGTGCATATTAACTTCTGTATTAAACAATGAAAATGCTGGCTTAACTTGTTTAATCAATATTTTTTAAACGTTAATTAATATTTCAGCACTTGTCTCATCGGGAGTTTTCACTTTAACCCTTTACACCTACAAAACCCGAGATTGCGACAATAAGCTTTGATTAATAGAAAACGTAACCAATATTAAATGTTTAATTAATTACATTTTATTTATATCGTGACTTTGCGATTAAGAGCTTCGAAGGTATAACTTCTAGGAGGATCGTCTTCCGATTTGTGAAATCACGAGATCGTGGCTTCGTGACTCAGAGCTTCGAAGGTATAGGTTCCGGGAGGCTCGTATGCCGAGTTGCGAAATCGCGATGAAAAGATTTAATTAAATTGGAGGATAAAACTGGATTAAGTATTTAATTAATTTCATTTCTATATTTATCGTGACTTCGTGACTCGGCGCTTTGAAGGTATAACTTTTGAGGGAAAATACACCAAGTTGTGAATTCCCGAAGGAGCTTAACCGCGACTAAACATTTTACCTTTACATTAACCCGAGTTATTAAAACAAGAATCTCACAGTTTTGGCTATCGGGCTTACAACGGTAAGAATTTTGGAGCTAGCAAACACCGAGACATGAAATCTCGATGATGCTTAACTGCGGTTTAGAGTATTATTACTCTTGATAATGATCTGGGTAAACTTTTTCAAACTTTTTCAAACTAATTCACCGTTTCACCTCTCGGGACTTATAAACTATGTGATCTATAACTCCCGACATGCGACATCCCGAGTTTCAAAAGTAGAGACTCAATTAAACGATTAAAAAATAAATCTTGCCTTAAGAGTATGATAACCGTCACTGCTTTCACGATAAGACTTTTGAGATTTTGGGAAACATATGTAAATCGGTTTTCGATTTCAAAAATTAAGATATGAAATTTTAAACAGACTAAAAAACAAAGTCGGATCCAACATAGGCTCCAACTAGGGATCTCGTTTTCCTGCAAGATAGGAAGAACAGTAGACCATGTGCCTATATTGGGTAAATGGAGTCAATGGATTTAATCCAACGAAAATGTTCCTTAGAACAAGATACTAAAAGGGAAAGGGACTTCGTCTTTTACCTTCAAAAATCTTTCAAAACTCAGATACTTTTTGCACTTAGCTATAATCCCTTTCATGACTTTCTCTTTCTCGTTATTGAATTCAAGTCTGCATTGAGATAATCAAAATAGTTCTAGGAGGCCCAACAGATCTTATGGTTATCATCTTGCATCAAAAGAAGAAAATTATATGTTTTTAATCAGGAAGCCCTGTCTGAACTTGGGATGTAGATCAAGTTTAAAAAAAAATTGGTTACCAAAGTAGAGTGATATTCATGTATAACAACCTTATAGATATCTCAGATATTGCTTCGCTGCCAGTAAGCCTGTTCAGTACCCTGGTGAAGTTATCTAGCCCTTTTTACTGAATTTCCTTTCACCACTTCGAAATATATTTATGCATTTAAATGCTGAGATGAGGGAAATCATTTCTGAATTTCCTTTCATCATCTTTTGGAATAGATGGGGGCAATCATTTCTGAATTTCCTTTCACCACCTGTCTTATAATTTTCCTTTTTAGAGAGCGAAGATGGTGGCAATCAATTTATATGAGGGCTGATATATGTGTAATATTTTTCATTATAGGTCTATCAGCTTACTTTGATTACTCAGTACCAACCTTCCCTTAACTTTCACAACACCTTCGTTCATAGGGAAAAAGGGGAAAATTTATTTATTGGAGTGTTCTATTTGAGAAAGCCTCAATCCTCTAAAACTGTTGAAAAACCTAGAAAGGTCAGGATCACTTAAGCGTCACTTTGTTTAGCAAGGGACCTAGGAGTTGTGAAGAGTAGCTTACTTTTCACAATCTGCTTTCAAACTCTCAAGGTTAAGACGTAATCTCTTCCCCTGACGTATGTGAAACCAGAAATATGCTGGATTTTTCAAAAGGTAAACCCGAAAGAAGAAAAGGGTGATAGATAGAGATCTGTAAACTGAAAAATAGAGGTCAAAAAATCAAAACTGACTCTTGAAAATAATTTTCGAGGGTGCTTTTCTTTGAATGACTTGTTTATTTCAACTTATTGTTTCGTAAAGGATTAACCATGGAAATGTTATTTTATTTATTAGTTCAGACGATGTTGTTGTATCTTATGAGGTTATCTTGGTTTTCTTTGATAGCCCTTCAGAACAAGTCTTTTAGGAAATATCACCTTTACCTTACCATTTCATTTTCTTCCCAAACTATCAAAAATCTTTTATATCACCTGTTTAAGCCAATTTATTTTTCGGTACTCAACTTTCAGTGTACCTCTCCTGCTCGTTTTGTTTGCAGCTGGAAACCTGTAAAAAGGAAAATATGAAAGTTATTGAGGCTTTTTGAAAGGTGTCGATAATTTACGAAAAGAAAAGGAAATCAAAATAGCAATGCGTAATGAAATATATATACATATGTAAAAAATTATGTATATGAATATACAAATCTTTTTTTTTTCTTTTTTCTTTTTTTTCTTTTTTTGGCGACTGCTTATGTCATATAATGCTTCAGGTAACGCCCATTGACAGGGGCGTTGAAGATTTCACCATCTATATTTTCTAGTAGGAAAGAATTTTTTCCTTCGAGAGCCGAGACTCTGAACGGCCCGTACCAGAGGTGATTGAATTTACCATGTTTCACTGTTTCTTCCCTCCTTGCATCCCACCTTAATACTAAATCACCTAGGAGGAAATTTCTGTCCTTTGCCCTACAGTGAAATAATGCCTTCATGTCATCTTGATACTTATGCAACCTTTCATCTACTTCGACCCTGTGTTGTTGAACCTCGATTAGCTGGTTTATCCTCCTGGTGAGATGATTAGGTTCTTCTTTCTGATCTTGCCATAATTTTATCATTGGGAGAACTAAATTTATAGGTAACACTGCATCTGTCCCATATACCATCTAAAAAGGGGACATGACGATAGAATTTTTAGTGCCTATGCGATTTGCCCACAAGGAGTACTTTAAATGTACATGCCAAGACTTTTTGTTTTCTTCCAACACTTTCTTAATTATGTTGTAGAATGGCCGAGAATGATATTATACTTTTGGCAGAAGCTGATCATAGCCATAGATTTGAAATATTGGGCATTATCCGTGACTATTTTTCGGGGGCAACCAAATCTTGACAAGATATTGTCTTCTAAGAAATCTATTACTATCGAGTCAATTGCCCTTTTGGTTGGAATAGCTTCCATCCATTTAGTAAATTAGTCTGTGGAAGTCAAGATCCACTTGTGTTGGGCGCTAGAATGTGGATTAATCTCTCCTATAAAATCTAGCCCTCATTGTTGAAAAGGGGCTTTAGTTTTGACCGGAACTAAAGGTAGCATCAGGATTTTTTGTTTGCCTGCAAATAGCTGACAAGGGTTACAGGCACAAACCTTGGCGTTAATGTCTGAGAAAAGTTTTGGCCAGTAATACCCAACCCTCATAATTTTGTAAGCTATGGCCCTTCACGCGTGATTTCCTCCACACACTCCTTTCTGAAATTCATTTATAACCCTTTCTGTTTTCGATTCGACTAAGCATTTTAACAAGAAACCGATTGGGTCTTTCCAATATAGTTGATTTTCGGCAATACAATAATTAACTGCATGAAGCTTTAAAGTCCTGGCTTTTGATGGCGATAGTTCACTCGGGAATTTTAGAGCCAACAAGTAGGATACTATGTTTCTGTACCATTCTGATGATACATACTTCTCCTTGATTTTAATTTCACTTGTTCATTCATCAAGCTCGTGTATGTTCATGTCTTCCTCACCTTCCTGTAGGCAGTTTATATCTAGAGCGCTGAGATTTGATTCAGCCATAATTTTGGCTAGGCCTTGTCCCTTTATCAGTTTAGTAGGTTTGATTTCCAGGTCAAATTCTTGAATCTTGGCAAGCCATCGTCCTCTTTTCCGATCACTGTCTAGTTGTACCAAAATATCTTTCACAGAACTTGTAGGTATGTACGTGATTATCTTGGAGTGTAATACATATGTTCTAAATGCCTTCAGTGCTTTTACCATGGCGTACACTTGTTTTTCTATTATATCATATTTAAGTTCTGCATCTCTGAGGCTCTTTCTAAAAAAGGCAATCGACTGTTCGAAACCCTCTTCATGTTTTTGGAGGAGCACCGCAACAATCGTGTGTTCGGAGGCAAATGAGAAAATAAGAAAATCTTTTAGATAATCGGGGCTTGCCAATACAGGTGCCTCGGCTATGACTTTCTTAATGTGTGTGAATGACGCTTTGGCCTTTGTGGTCCACTTTACTTCACTGTTCTTTTTTAGCATATCTGTGATCAATTTTACAATTTCAACGAAATTTGGGATAAATCTTCGTAAAAGATTTATTTTTCCTAAGAAAGATTGAATTTCTTTTACATTTCTAGGAATGTTTATGGTGTTTATCGCTTCAACCCTCTTAGGATCAATCTTAATTCCATCCTTAGATACAATATGACCCAAAAGTTTACCTTCTTTCATGGCGAAGTGTGATTTCTTGGGGTTTAAGGATAGACCATACCTGCGGCATTTTTCAAATGTTTGTTTCAGATGTACCAAATGCTCTTCGTTGGATTTGGAGAAAACCGTTAAATAATAGAGATAGATGACTACCAAATTATCCCTCTCTCTCATGAAAGCAATGTCCATAGCGCATTGGAACATGGCTCCTGCATTCATCAAACCAAAAATCATTTTATCATAAATGAACGTACCCCAAGGGGTAGTAAAAGTTGTTTTTTCTTTATCTTGTTCATTCATGGAAATTTGATTATATCCAGAGAAATCGTCAATCATAGACATTCTATTTGCCCCAACTACCCTTTCTAGCACGTGATCCATTTTAAGTAGTGGATAGTTATCTTTAAGAGAGGACTTATTTAAATTTCTGAAATTCATGCTCAGTCTAATTTCCCCACTCTTTTTTCTGACCGGGACCAGGTTTTCCTCCCAGTGAGAATATCTCAGAGGTACTATAATTTTTGCCTCAAAAAGCTTCTTCACTTCTCTCTCGACCACAGGCAATAAAATGGGGTTGATCTGCCTAAGATTTTGTCTAAAGGGTTTGACCCCAGGCTTTAGAGGTATCTTGTGATCGATCACGGTAGTGTCGTAGGTTCTTAACTCGTCATAAGACCAGGTGAAAACGTCTTTAAATCATCTAAGTAGGTCCTTATACTTGTCTTTTATTTCAGGGGGAAGGAGTTTAGATATTTTAACCATCCTGGACTCTTCTTTGGTTCCTATGTCACAATCCTCGACCTCTTCTGGTTGGGGTTGTAAGGTGGATTTTATAGGTATGTCGTTTTGATCAAACAGTCTTTCTAGAGGGATCAGTCCTTTCAGAATCTGGTTATTTTTTAGGACCATCATGCGATGATTTGTGATTTTTTCTTGGAAAGATTGAGGGTCCTCTCCTTCTTGCATGATCCATATAGGGTCATTTTGATTTTCTTGATCCACGTGAGTTTCGAAAAATTCGCCTACTACTTCAAGAAACTTCTTAATTTGTTCATCATCCTCAAAAACCTACCAGTGCTAGATATTATCTGGGATATATGGTCTGTTTCTTATCTCTATGTGATACTTCAATTTAAAGGTTATAGGAGGAGTGAAAGTTGAAGCTGCCTTAGCTAATGCGTCAGCCTGTAAGTTTTTTGTGCGTGGGATGAAATGGACATTTATAGATGAGAAAAAGTTTTCCATCAGGTCCCAGGCACAATTTCTATATGATCTTAATTTGGGATGCTTGGCTTGGTATTGTCGATTTATTTGTTTGACTATCAACTCCGCATCTCTGTATACCTCTAGGTTTTTTATTTTTAGCCTCTTGGCAGCCTCTAATCCTAAGACCAAGGTCATATTCACACACATTGTTAGTATAATCTATATCCCATTGTAGTCTATAAGAAAAAGGGACAACAAACCTTGCTTCAGGTGCCACAAAAAGCACTCCTGCACCAGCCCCTTCACAAGACGAGGCATCGTCAAAAAACATTTTTCAGATACCGGTGTTACACATATCTTCGGTCATATAACCTGACTCTTCATGCTCTATATCATTTTCCTCTGTGCAACCATCTAAACTGTCGTCAAAAGATAAGATACAATTTCCTAAATCTTGATCTGCAATGTAAATAGGGAAATTGTTCGGATTTTGAGGGTCGCTTACTGTATGTGCTAACCTCGTCTCCCTATACAACCGAGTAGATTTCCCACCAAACATAGGAATCATGGCATACATCATATCCAGTTGAAGAGAACCCCCCAGCTTGGCTCCCCATGAACTAGACAACAGTAAGCCATATTTTGGGGGAATATCAATAATGATCACATCCATCAAGATGCTCTTAATTGGGACCTGTGTCAAGGTGACTACTAAATCCTTTATCATTCCCATACAATTAACTTTTCTCGAATCAAATGAGTAAATATCTTCGTAAGGTCTGGTGATCTGGAGACCCAATTTATCCATAATAATTTTAGGCATCACGTTATGTGAGGCTCCAGAGTCTAGCATGCAATTATGTAGCAGTTGATTGTATACATTTAAGGTGATATAAAAGGGAGCAACAGTGTCTTTGTCTCCTTCAAAATGTGGACCAAAAGTGATGTTGGTCTTATCATCTTCCAGGTTCAAAACGTTATATTTTCTTTCTAGCTCTGAAATGCCTATCACTTTGGTAATCTGTTTTCGATAAACTGGATTTTTCACTAACTCTACCAGAGGGATTGGTATCTTAATTTTATTTGTCTAGTTTTCAAAACTGAAAAATCTGCTCACCTTGTCTATTTCTCTAGTTGGGACTTCCAAATCCTTATTTTCCAACTTATTTGTCTGGACTGCCTTATTACTCATGATCTTGGTTAAAGGTGTATTTGTATTAGCTGCTTCGGTTTCCTGTGTTTTGGTCTCAATCTTTTCTACTTCGGGTTCTTGCACATTTACTACTTTCGCTTTACTGTTAGGTAACACGGTTTCTTCAGGGGTAGGCTCATAAGTTTGACCTCTTGGGATACTTTTCTTAGGTTGATTAGTTGACATAGGTTTACCCTTAGATCTCAAGTTATACCTGGGTTGGACCTCGGCCATTATCATACCGGTTTCTTCTTGATAACTACAAAGGTCAGTATAATCTCTTTCTTCACCCTCGATAGATGATTGTTGAGTGTTTAGAGATTTTTAATAATCCTCTTTATTCAGGTAAGGTTGTGTACAGTCATCACCCAATTTTGTGACATCATCATCCGAACCTCCGAAATCTTGGAGATCATTCACTCCTATAAAATTTTCGTCCTTTAGGGGAGTTTGTATTTTCGGATCTTCGTTTTTTACCTGTCTTTGCTGATTTGGGGGATTGGGATTCTTCCTAAAATCCTTTTTGGTGAAAGAATTGGCTTTGGCCTGTTCTAGCTCCATTATGGATACCTTATTAAATAGTTCCTTAATTACCCTAGCCATATCATTTACTTTTTCATCTGTGTATCTATTAGACCCTGATGGCCCTTCTTATTCTCTAAAGCATCTAGTCTCTCGGTTTCCCACTTCTACTTTAGATTTTAACTTACCAGAAGCCATCATATTCGACTCAATTTCTAAAACATCATCTTGCATTAGGTTTAGAGTATCTCCCCTTCTTTCTCATAAAAGAAGTGCAAAATGTGGTTCAAAACCCCCGCGAAAGTTACTTTGGTGGTGGGTTGGGACGGTTTAACCTCGGCTGGGATTTTGTTATACAACTTGTTGAATATTTGAATAAACTCCATGACTATTTATGAATTATTTTTTCTTAAAGACCAAAGCTCGGTTAAATAGTATAGGTGATCCTTTGTTTCTCCCCATTGTCTAAGGAAAGCATCTTCCAAGGCATCATAGGACAAGATATATCTTGCAGGTAGAATGTGAAACCAAGTTCGGACATAACCTTCAAAGGTTTGGATGAGAAGCCTCGAATACACATATTCATGTTCGAGACCTAGGATGTTTGTGAATTGATCAAAGAAATTTATGTGTTTGGTTGCTGTCAGATCTCCTTCCCCAGTGAATTTTGGCAAATTTTTTATATAATTTTCAGGAAGGTCATGCAAAGGAATGAGCAATACCAAAGGAGCGTATCTTTCTTCCACTTTAGCAAAAACTCTTGGAGGGGGGGTAGGCCCTTGGCCTCCAGCTCCTCCCACAGGAGCACCTCCACCTCCTCCTCTAATAACCCCTATACCTCCTCCTCCGATGACTGCCATCGTTATTAGTGGAAAGTTGTAAAGGGGGTTTTGGAAGATTAAAAGTGAATCTTTACTTTCTTCGTGGGGTGAAAAATCCGAGGATGATTGGTAAGGGATGTGAGGGCTTGGCTCTTCAGACTTGCAATAGATGTAGTCAGTGGAACCAACGGGTGTGGAAACTGGATGTGTGAAATATTCTTTAGGACTATGTGGGGTCGTGAAATTCGACTGAAGCATCGATGATATATCGACAATAGATAAATTTTCTAAAGGACTTTTTCCTTTATGTTCTAGAGGGGTTATCAGACGGGTTTCACTTCTAACTTCGAAGCAGTTTGATGTTAGATCCTTAGTGTCAGAAAGAGGGTTGTGTGAAGTTGAAGGTTCAGAAGAGATCTTGGTCTTCAGTTGTGGGTATTTAAGCTGATAAAATGCAGGGGTCGGCTTAAGAGAGCCTCTCGCTTTTAAAATCTTCTCAGGATCGGTAATGGGTGTGGTCTGTTTACCATCCAGGTTTTGCCTAGTATTCCTTTGTCTGAATGCCAGCTTATTAATCGTGGAGTTTCCAAGTGAAAGATTGGAAAGCCTTTACAAGGTTTGCACTCTTTGTTCACTATCAAAGGGTGGCACTTTCAACGAAAAAAAAATGTCATTTTCCTAGGGAAAAAGATTTCGTAACTTCGGTCCCCGACAACGGTGCTAGAAGGATGTTGTTTTAGAGTCTGTACTTAAGGCTTAGAAGTACAATGTCTAGGCATCCAAAAGTGAGTAAGGGGTAGAGAAGGAAGGAATGTCAACCTTCGGCAAGGGGAATCTAGGGTTGATTTCTAGGTTGTCGTCTAACTTCCAACTGTTCCTGGATGTTTATGTCCCATTCAATCACTGCCCACGAATGTTCCAATTTGACTCGGGTAGTGGATGTTTTAAGAATAGTATAAAAAAGACTCAAGGTGATATGTGTTTGATCTGATAGTCCAAGTTCATTATTAGGTTGTCTTGTCACAGGGACAGTCATAGAGGAACAGAGTGATAAGAAAATCTCAATACTTTTTAGATTTTGTCTTGATTTTGGTCATATAAAGGAGAGTTTGTATCTCTGGTAATGAAAACGGGGTGCAAACCAAAGGCCTTTTCCCGTAACTGATTTATATTTTAATAAATGTGTATGGGATGTAAGAAAAACATTAAGATGTCTATCACGTAAGGCTCCTATCAAGGGAGAATCTCACTTATAAACAAAAGAAGAAAAAGATAAAGAAATAACCTGATGAAGCACAAAATATATATAGAAATCTAAAATGTTCACTGGTCTTATACCTGCTGATAGTTGGTATAGAGGAAAAATGGTAAACAATATAGAAAACTAAAATTTAGTCACCATAGTATAGGTTGTACTAAATTATAGCGAAGCATTCATCAGATACATATATGAAATGAAATGAAATATGAAATACAAGGAAACAAACTCATAAAACAGTCGTGACGAAATCAAGAATCTTTGGATTTTCTTTATATTAACTCTCGAGGGAGAAAACTCTTTATTACAATTGACCCAAAAAGGTCCAGCCTCTTTTTCTTCCTTCTATTGCATATTTATAAAAATTTACATATGATGGAATCCCAATCATTCCAGGATTTTCAGTTACAATGAGAAGGAGATAAATTGTTTCATTTCCTTACCCTATGTCTTTATTTGATACCAGAAGCCTGGCCTCTCACATACTCGGTACAAGTTATACATTTTTCCACCAGCTGAGATATCAACCTTGAAGGTTCCGCTTGACAATTGGCCTAAAAAATGTAAAAATCTCTGACAAATTGCGGCAACCTTTCTTCCATCTGTCGGTCCAAGGTGTCAATAGTGCACAATTACACACTTGGTTTAATCATACATTTATCTATTTGAACTATGTCTGCCATAGTTACTTGTGATATTTCGGCTGAATCTCTTTCTTCTTTTTCATTTATATCAAGCGAGAGTTTCGCCATATCCATTTGGCTCAGTGCCTCAACATTACTCTCGCTATCAATGCCTAATATATTTCCATCTATGGAACCAAAAGCCTCTTCATAGGATTTATTTACCTTCTTGGCTTGCAATTGGCCTTTTGAGATGCTGTGTTCCCATTCTTTCAACAAAATATTACCTCGGGTTTGTTCCAAAATGGAAAACTTAGGACCATTTCCCGATTCTCTGTTTGCTGTAGCTATTATAGCATCTTGAAATGCGACCTGAGCTACTCCAGCTTCTCTCTCTTTGACAGATAAGTTTTCTAATACTATATCAATACGCAGACAATTGTCCTGAATCATCTCTACCTTGGCAAGTAAACTTCCCTGGGCTACAAAAACTCTGCTCTGAATCTCCATAGCCTGGGATTGGAATATCCTGATGTTTATAACTTGGCTTTCATCTAACTCTAATCTAACCTATAGCTTCCCTATTAAATTCTTTTTGTTGGCCCACCTGTATCTGACTGGTCTGAGCTACGATCCCTGCTTGTTCGAGCTTAGCTTTGAGCATCTCAATTTCCCTTTTGTCGGCCATTCTTGCTTGCTCTATTCCTGCGCTTTCCTGGTCTTAGGCAACCTCCTCTGCTGTGGCTAGTTTAGCTTGGTCCTGGGAAACCTCCTCTGCTGTGGCTAGTTTATATTCTAAGGTTTTGATGAGGCGATTTTTTCGCTTCTACTAATTTTTCAAAACCCCGGTTGAAAATTGATTTGCCATAGAATACGCCCCTAATGTCCCGTCTATTTCTATGGAAAACTCTTCTTTCTTCTTATCTTTCCCATCAATCAACAACTTGAAATTCTTGGCCGTTGATCCCTCTTCTTGATAGAATTCTCTTTTTACCACAAATTTTCTCTTTTTATCAAAAAAGAATTCATTTGGTGGAAGCTCTTCCATCTTTACAGGTCTCAATTCTTCGTTAAAAATCCACCCTACATCTATGTTCCCTTGAGTTGACTGTAAGGGTGTAATGGAGGTGATGGGATATCTGATTTTCTTAGCTGACTGTCCTGGAGTGGTAACTAGAGTCGGCTTCTTTGGCGGATCGAGAGTTTTTATTTTCGATTTCAGACTCTTAGTTTTCTCTTCCCCGTCCTGGTGTTTTTCTTTTCTAGATGCTAAATGTTTTGAGCCTTCGGCTCCTTTTTGTTGCACCTCTACTGTTATTAGATTTTCACCCCGCAATACTGGGGGAAGGAAACTCCATCGATGTTCTTGGAATTTCAAAACATCAGCCCTTTCTTCAGGAGCCAGGGCTTGTATCTGAGCCAACACCTCGGCATAAGATCTCGCGTCTCAGAAAATGTCATCCGAGGGTGAATTTTCACGTTCAAACCTTTTTAGCCCACAACTGGCCAAGTAATTACTTATGACTCTCGGTGGATCGTTCTTTTTGAATTCAACATGAACCAATTTCAGGTCTTCTAGGGCTCCTGCCTCATCTTTAGCATGCCAAAAATCTAACAAAGAATAGGAATGTAGATGAATAGGAAAAGGTGGCCATACCTTCTTAGAGTATCCCTTAAGCTCCTTGCTTACACCATCGATTATAGTTTGTTTGGAAACCCCATGGCAAGCCAACCTATTGGGTATGAATAATGGTAAGGCATTCGGAGGAACAGAAGCACTAAAAACCCTGAGATATGAAAATTTTGCTTCCACGTACCATTCGGCTATACTGCTCATATTTGTCACGATACTGTTTGATATCCTGGGTGGTGGGTGGCCAAATATAGTGACATGCAGCGGTACCATCACCCTGTTAAAAATTTCATACACAAAATCTGGGGCTTTATCTTCCCACAACTTTGAATGGTAGACATGGATGGGCTCATCCTCCGATGGAGTCCAGCTTCAACTCATCAAGGGAAAAGGTTTCAGAAAACATATGGCATCCATGATATATGCAGACATAAAGAATGAAGAAATCTTGCCTCTCTCCTTCTGTGCTCGATACTCTGTAATTCAATTGGTCAAACTATCAGACAATAGTTTAGCCCAGTTGAAGGAACAACCTTCGGCGACCGTGTGAATTAGGGGCACCCACTGAAGGAAAAAATGTGTTCTCTCCCATATAATATGCAGGTCATCATAGCGATATATTTGAACTGTGGTTCTAGAGAAGCTATTGAATATATACCATTACTGTCTGTCCTGAACTTCGCAGGGTGCGAAACCCAATCTTTGATTAAACCAGACATAGTCTTTTCGTATTGCACACATTCCTTCTGTTTAAAATCCTCTAGGAATTCGACATTGTAAACAAAGTTTGACACGGCTGGCAACTTGTACATAGCCTGCAATTGTTTGGTTCTAAAAGTCCCAATGGTGACCCTCTGCTCATTGATGATGGTTCTGGTTGGTATATCTACATGGTCTAACGCCCACCGGACCATATCATAATAAGGGAGAAGACGTGGCCTAGACACTACTTTATGCATTTGAGCCTGGACGATGATCTTATACTTGGTGATCAGGTCGTCTTTTTCATTTCCATTAGAATCATCCGAGATATCTACCAATTCAGACTGTAGAACTTCAGAAATATGTGACCAGGTCCTCATAGTGTCGACACTTCGAGGTGAAGTATCAGAAACGTTGTCTGAACCTTGTCCTGAAACCTCAACAGTGGCTTTAGACTCTTTTTGTGGGGCCATGGCGGGGGATTATACTTTAGCTCTCCTGTGATAAAAATATGTATACATACAAAAATTAGTTCGCTCGCGAAAAGTTGGCTCTGTGTAGAATAGAAATGAAATTTGAAACAACAAACAAAAAATCCATGACTTTTACTATTTAAAACTAGGTCATCCTTAGGGACAGAATGGTCAAATCGTTCTTAAATACAGATTTAGCAATAAAAAAACAAACCCTTACTTGTCAATTCGCCTGCTTTCCAATTAATTTCATAAATTTTGACAGTTCATAATGCAAGTTGGCGCAAAGAAAGCTTAAAATCGCCTCGGAGACTGTGCCTATTTTCCGTATTAAATAATGAAAATGCTAGCTTAGCTTGATTAGTCAGTCTTTTTTAAACGTTAATTAATCTTTCGACACTCACCTCATCGGGATTTTTCACTTTAACGCTTTACACCTCCAAAATCCAACATTGCGACAATTAGCTTTGATTAATACAAAACATAACCAAGATTAAATGTTTAATTAATTACATTTTTATTTATATCGCGACTTTGCGATTCAAAGCTTTGAAGGTATAACTTCTGGGAGGTTCATCTACTGAGTTGCGAAATCGCGAGATTGCGACTTCGCGACTCAGAGCTTTGAAGGTATAGCTTTCGGGAGGCTCGTATGCCAAGTTGCGAAATCGCGAGATCGCGATGAAAATATTTAATTAAATTGGAGGATAAAACCAGACTAAGTGTTTAATTAATTTCGTTTCTATATTTATCATGACTTTGTGACTCGACGCTTTGAAGTTATAACTTTTGAGGGAAAATACGTCGAGTTGCGAATTCCCGGAGGAGCTTAACCGTGGCTAAAATTTTTACGTTTAACATTAACCCGAGTTATTAAAACAAGAATCTCGTGGTTTCGGCTATCGGGGTTACAATGGTAAGACTTTTGGAGCTAGCAAATGTCGAGACACAAAATCTCGATGATTCTTATCTGCAGTTTAGAGTATTATTACTCTCGGTAATGATCTGGGTAAACTTTTTCAAACTAATTCGCCGTTTCACCTCTCAGGACTTATAACTATGTTATCTATAACTCCCGACATGCGACATCCTGAGTTTCAAAAGTAGAGACTCGATTAAACGATTAAAAAATAAATCTTGCCTTAAGAGTATGATAACCGTCACTGCTTGCGCGATGAGACTTCTGAGATTTTGGGAAACATATGTAAACCAGTTTTCCATTTCAAACATTAAGATATGAAATTTTAAACAAACTAAAAAACAAAGGCGTCTCCAACAGGGAGCAACTTGAATATTTCACAAACAAGAATTTTTCAGGAAAAGTAGAAAGCACATAATGATGAAAAATAAACACTCTAAAATTAGAGAGTCCAAGAGAAACTCAAATTCTTGAGCAAAGGAAATCTTAGAAAAAAGTGAGAAAGTTTAGAATAGGAAGTTAGTTTTGAGGAAAATTTCAAGGAAAAGGAAAAATCAATTTTTTGAGAACAAAAACTTGAGAAAGGGGAAAAATAATAAAAGAAAGAAGAAAAGTACTTAGCTATGGAAGATTCATTCAATACATTGGGCTACAAGGTGCACAAGGTTAACACAAATAATGAAGGAGATCATTCAATTGAAGAGAAAGAGTGGGATGATGATCCATAATCAATCAAACTATGTGGGTAATTCAATTTATCAACACATACCTTATTGTTATATATATATATATATATAT
>ML780320.1:224179-262301 GCA_009831015.1 Picea engelmannii | reverse complement strand
ATCATTTCGTCCCTCTGTCGCGTGAGAGCTTGCTCAAGCAACAGACTGATAGGATCGTCTGCTCCATCATTTTTCTTTTCTTCCGCCATTGAGGGTTTCTTGGGTGTGCGAGAGTGATTTTCCTCAAGAGAGACAAACTCGAGACCCAACTTTCTATACTTGGACCTCGTCGGGGACATGCAATGAAAAACGATCAAGAGCAGCTTACTCTGCCTCCTCTGATCCAGATTATTTTCGGCACGAAATGAGAGTGGAGATATAATAAAGAAATGAACAGAGATATCACGTATATCTAGTAATATCACAGAAATATATCAGATATGCAACCATAAACATAGAGATACAATAATACACGATTTCTATTAATGAAAGAAATGTATAGAGACTGCAAAAATAGAGAGTGAAAGACTCGCTAGAATGGTGGCAGCTTATCTCTGAGAAGATATGTGACAGCTACTCGCATTTGCAAGAAGATGATTACAATGAGGCTTTAGAGGCCTTTTTACAATAAACAGGAATGCCAAAATTCCTAGACATCCAAAAACCTAACCCTAGGAGATGAAGCGCCAAAAGTCATGTGGGCCCCGTTTGGGTAAGTGAGTACATCAACTTCTCGGGGTCGTAACTTTTGCATACAATCTCCGTTTTAGGCGTGTGATAGCTTGTTGGAAAGGTATCATCGAGGAGATTCATTTTGGGGGATCAATAATGCCTATGGATATCATTGAGAACCTCGATCTCAAAAAACCTTCATTTGGACCCTCAAAATGGCCCTGGAAGTTAAAACTTGCTAAAAATAGTAAATTGCCAAAATGGCCAGAAAAATGTTTTGAGCCATTTGGAAAAGGTGGGTGGCCATTGATATCCACCTGGATCATCCTCCTACTAGGACCAATTGGTTCCTAGCATGGAAACAATTTTCTTATTTTGCACATGCTTACCAACACTCTATCTATGCAACAACTTCACTTGGAGGACCTCCTTAGTGTGCAATCATAGAACCTTGTTTCACCCGAAATAGTTGACAAATCCATCACCCTATCTACATCAATTCCCAAGCCTAATGTTGGGACTTTAATTCCTCTTTCTAACCTAACGAATTTCATACACCTCTAATATTGGGACTTTAATTCCATTGTATAAAAGAGAATACTCACATCCCAAAGCATACCAAGATAACAATAATGGGATTCCAAGTATGATATGAATCAAGTAAACAAGGAACCGAATAAGTTTGTTACATACAATAGAATCAATTATATTCTCCAAGAAAAACATGGGTTTCCTAAATATTTGCTTGCTAACTTATCTTCTCATTTTTTCAAGTGTTGGTACCACAAACTTATATTCACACAATAAATTATCTTCTTGTTCTAACGCATGTAGGTACCACCAAATAGGTGTTTATCGGATCTATCTTCCTCGAGTGATGGTCAAGATATACTAAGAGAAGTTGAAAGTGAGACATATTGTACTAGATCTACCGGTTCTAGATCAACTAGATCTGAAAAGGTAAGGAAAAGATTTCGTATACGCATGCAATTTTTTATTGCCAATTGAGGGTCATGTAATTATGATGATGAGAGAACAAGTGACATTGAGTTTCCCTTGAGGTATAGAAATCTATTGAAAAGATAGGCACCTAAGGAGCTTCCTGAAGTGGACACAAATTTCTTCATCAGTGGGAGGGTGTATCACATTGCTCCTTCATCCTTACATGGATTGGGGTTATTTTCCATGGATGGCATAAAGGTTGACTATGGAACTGTGACTAAATTGATGGAGTATTTTGGACCATTATACAAATACAATCACTGGTTGATTCTGGTTTGGTATACGTGATGTATACAGGGATTCAGAGTTGTCGCAAATTATGTACAACTAGTAGATAACAATAAAAATAAAGGGGAGACTATGTATATTGATGGAAGGCCAAAAGATTCTGGAAAAATTGTGGTATTTATAAATAGTACATGACCAGTGGCAAAAACTAAGAAACCAAATTGCATATTTGAGGGACACGAAGGAAATTGTATATTTGTATGTCCAACAAAAACAATAGTTCCAAGTGAAGAGTTGTTGATCGATTACAACTTAAATCGAATAGATGGAGGGGGTGCGACTATGGGGGTAAATATATTACATACCATTCAACTCAACCTTTGATCAATCATTGTTATAATTTATTGCTGCAATATTTCAATTTTTTATTGCATATATTTCATTTTTCATTATTTATTTTCTGATATTACAACAATATTTCATTTTTTTAATGTTACAATTACTTTCATAACTCTTGTTGATTAATTTATTGTGTCAACATCTGTCCAGGGTGACCATGATAAATCAAACGCTAAATTTGTCCACGGTGACCATGGAAATGCACCCGCTGTGCCTCAGTAGGTAAATGTTAAATGTAGTAACAACTTATGACTACAACAACTAAATTTCTGAAATTTCATTATTTATTTTCTGATATTACTGCAATATTTCATTTTTTTAATGTGATGCAGACCCCCTTCTTTCCTAAGGGCTGCGCAAACTCCTAGTCAAGGATCTTCAATTCCGAGTTGAATTGGATCTCTGATACCTTAATGGTCTCCCTTATGAATTAACACAAGCCCTTCTTGTCCTCTAGTGCAGGCTCTATGGCACCCGTGACCCCTTTATTGGCGCTATTGAAATCACATGTTTTAGGCACAATCTCCTCTCCTGTTAGCCCCTTCTCACATATGAACTTGGGCTATGTCCTTGCATAGATGCACAATTGTAGGTGCTCCCAAGAGTGGTTTGGGATCAAAATAATTTTTTCCTCGTAATTCACCTCGAGCCCCCACGTGTCCTTTTTCCAAAACCATGGTCTCAATTGTGGCTTGCCCTCAAATTTTTAAAAATCATGCACCTTCTATCCCCACAATGCGAGGTGACCATCAATCTCATGATCTTGACGATGCTTCTAAATGGATGATGAAGATCTACCATTTTGGAAACCAACAGTTCATATTACCTCTCCCAGATCGACGACTGTGATCTCTGCGAGTCTTTAGACTTCGGGTTTTTTCAAGACTCAAACTTTACCCCTTCAAAATACATGGAATTCTACCACGCGTCCCCTTGAATCGGATGGTGGGGATTTAATTTGGATGATCCGACGATTGATGTTTTCTCTAAGCCTTTACACGGAATCCACAGATTCACACCACCTGTTCTCTAGATATGGTAGTTCAAATCTACTTCAGACAATCCAACGATCGATGTTTACTTTGGGTCTTTACTTGAAATCCACAAATTCATGCCACTTGTCCTCTGGATCTAAAAAAATGAGATTCATTTTGGCTCTCTGACTCTCCGGGCTTTAGGAGTTTGAACTTTTAATCTCAAACTTTTGAAGTGATTTCTCCGAAGTTCATGATCCATCATCACGTGTCCCTCTGGAGTTGACGGTCCAGATCTCCTCTGACTCTTCGGGATTTGGGAGTTTGAAATCTCAATTGAAACCTTCGAAGTGATTTCCCCAGAGTTCATGATTTGTCACCATGTGTCCACCTTCAAATCAACGACTCTTGTCATTTCAAGATTTTGGTCCCTTCAACCAGATCAAAGATTCTCGGACTATCTTCTCAATCAATGGTCAAGATCTGCTTCGGTGATTTGACCTCCTCTTTTTCCATGAACTTCCAGAGTTTTGGATCTCTCTCCACCTGTCCTCCTTGACGATGGATGACCCCAAATTTATTCAGGACTTCGGAACTTTGGTGAATTCACCCTCCTGCGTGTGAGAAGTGTCAAGGCTCATGCACCTTGCTTTGATCAAACAGTTGTTGGTCCTATGAGATATGATCCGATGACCACTGTCACTCGTCCTCCTGAGCTTCCGACTTCCTCCAACTTAGAAGATTTTTTAAGTATTCAAAGGCCTCAACCTTTTTTCCTCCTATGAATCCTCCCGTGAAACTCGTTTTCACTTATGAAAACCGCTATCTCTTCTCATCTTTCTCGCCCTCTTCCCCTTTGAATTCTTAGAGAGTTAATTCAACACTTAGTTGAGCTTTATATCTGTGCACTCCTTACAACAAATTCTTGTGTAATTTTTGGGTTCTTCCGGACGACTGTGCACACCTTGCAGTAGTCAGTTTTCACTCCTTGCAAAGGGAAAGTTCATGCTCTCTCTTCTGAGCTTCAAAATCAAAATATATTCCATCAACGCACTCTTTGCGGACTATGTACACACCTTTCACAGACTCAATCGAAGATATACAATTGGAACTTATGCAAACATCTCACAACTTCATATATTCGTAGTGAAATTCATTCATTCATGAAAACAACAATAACAGGGAATTGTAAAAAGTAACAACACCATGCATTGGATCAAGTTTTCTCGGTTATATTCATTCAGAAGTAAAATGGCTACATCTATGATAAAAAAACAACTAAAAACTAATAAATTTCCTACTATCTCACAACAGCCTCCGATGGGTGTACAAAAGCTCTATTTATCTCAGAGGTTCCTTAGGGTTCCACCCGACTACTCATCTACTCGAAAAACAAACCCTAAATACTATCTTAGTCCAGTTGCATTCAATACTTGGAGTGAAAACTCTTAGATTACTTGTGATCATTCCCTTCCAAGTGTTTTATCTTCCATTTTTCGATCAACTCCAAAAGATTCGCAGAAACTACCGATGTTTTAAGATTCTGAAATGATTCCCATGCATTGAGTTGTCCTGCCATGCATGCTTGCTGACGATGCTTCTGCATCATACTCCCTTGGAAAAAAATTCATGGAATCCTGTCCATGAGCTCCTGCACTGAATTTCCATGGTATTGGATATAAGCTTCATTTTCCCAACTGGCATCTTCCATTGGGTTCCCTTCCACTTGACAAGAAAAATAGGTCTTTCTCTTGGTATTCTTGCCAATCCTCTGATCAATGATCTTCTCCATCTGTGGTTTTTTTGGTATAGGCATCTATTTCTCCCACTGAACCTTCTCTTGATCTTCTGATCCTTTTGTGTCATATTTCCTGTAAGGATACATGTATGAAACTTTTTATATGGGTGATATGCCCACATCATCTGACAACTCAATCTCATAGGTATTCACATCAAACTTCCTTAAGATATTACACGACCCTATCTTCTTCATCTTTAATTTGTTATATGTCCCCCTAGGGAACCTTTCTTTCTTGAGATGTTCTATAACTTTGTCTCCTACTTCAAATTGAAGTTCCCTACGATGTTTTTAAACTCTACATTTGTACTCCTGGCTAGAGCTCTGCAACTGTCCTCTAATATGGCTATGGATCTTCTGCATTTCTGTAGCAAAATCTTCTTTGCCAATGCTTCCGATCTCACTCTGTTCCAAGTATTTCAACTCATATACTCCCCTTGGTTGCATTCCATACAATATTTGGAATGGGATCTTTCCAGTGCTCCTGTTTCAGGAGTCATTGTATGCAAATTATGCTTATGGCAGAATAGGATCCCACTAGTTATGATGCTCAGTGACCAGACTCCTCAATAAGTTTACCAAACTTCTATTTACCACCTCAGTCCATCCATCTGTCTGAGGGTGATAAGATGATATGAAGGATAAATTTGTCCTCAACTTCTTCCACAGCGTTCTCCAAAAATGACCAACAAATTTAGTGTCTCTGTCTGAGACAATGCTCTTGGGTAGTCCATGAAGTCTCACAACTTCCTTGAAAAAACAATTTGCAACATGTGTTGCATCACTAGTATTATGGCATGGGACAAAGTGTTCCATCTTTGAAAATATATCCACCACCAAAAATATGGAATCACATCTTCTTTGTGTTCTTGGTAGTCCCAACACAAAATCCATGCTTATTACATCCCAAGGCCTTTATGGTACTAGCAATGGTTGATACAATCCAGTGTTCTATCTTTTACCCTTTGCATGTTGGCAGATTCTACATATGTTCACAAATTTTATAACTTTTGTTATCATACCTGGCCAATAGTATGAACTTCTCAACCGTGCAAATATTTTATCATGGTTGAAATGTCCAGCCAATCCTCCACTATGCTTTTCCTTCAAAAGGTTATCCCTCATTGAGCATTTTGGTATGCACAACTGATTTCCCTTGAACAACAATCCCTCTTGAATCATATACTCTGTCCACTGGCTCCTGTCTCTCAGCACATGATTTTCACATGCTTCGTATGCTTCCTTGAAATATGGATCATCACAATACATATCCTTCAGGTGGTCAAACCCCAAGGTCTTCACCAGAAACTCCTGTAGAATCAAACATCTTTTGATTAATGCATCAAAAAATTTGTTATCATTCCCAACAATATGTTTTATGAAAAAAGTAAAATTCTTCATAAACTCAACCCACTTTGCATGCCTTTGATTCAATTTTTCCTTTCTGGTTATGAATTGTAAACCTTGGTTGTCACTATACAAGACAAATTCCTGTGGAACAAGGTAGTGCCTCCATTTCTCTAGGGCTTGAATTATGGCATAAAAATCCTTATCATATGTGGCATATTTTCTCTTAGTATCATTCATATTCTCATTGAAATAGGCAACAAGCCTATTATCCTGGCTCAAAAATACTCCAATTGCAACTCCACTTGCATCACATCTCACTTGAAATGTCTTTCCAAAATTTGGTAAGACCAGAATTGGTCATTCTGTTATTTTCTCCTTCAATATCTTGAAGCTCTTCTCAGCCTCCTCTGTCCATTTAAAATACTTGTGTCTCTTCTTTACTGTATCTATCATTGGTGCACAAATTTGATTGAGATATCTGATGAATTTCCTATAGAAACTTGCTAATCCATGGAAGCTTCTTACGTCAAACATACTCGGTGATAGCCATTATTTGATCGCTTTAACCTTTTCTGGATCCATCTTTAGTTCATTTGAAGAGATCACAAAACCCAAGTAAATGAGCTCTGTCTTCATAAAATAGGACTTTTTCAGGTTTATCAACAACTTCTCCTATTGTAGTCTCCTCATCACTAGTGTCAAGTGTCTCAAATACTCATCTTTAGTCCTTCTAAAGACCGATATATCATCCATATATACAACCATGAACTTGCCATTGAAATCTTTCAATATGTCATCCATCAACCTCAAAAAACTACTCGGAGAATTTGTTAAGAAAAATGGCATAACAAGCCACTCATGCAAACCTTCATTTGTATTAAAGGTTTTCTTCCACTCTTCACCTTCTCTCATTCTTATCTAGTGATATCCACTTTTCAAATCTATCTTAGAAAATAATTTATTTATTTTACGAAAACAGATAGTGGTATTGAATAAAAAAGTTGGACTAGCCACCGGTTCGATTACAAAATAGGCCACGCTTAACTGCGTGCATGCCTTCCTGGAGTATCCTCCTAATCTTAAAGTGGTAGACTAGAATCCTTAACTAATATTTTATCATAAATTTAACCAGATACAAAATTATTTACAGCGTTGGCTTCTATACAAAACGCCAAGCTTGTTGAAGAAGGGATGGCCACACTTTCTTGCCAAATGACTGGTTTAGTTTTTAGGATCTTGCTTCCATTCGCTATTGAGTTGAGACATTTTTTCCTCCAGTTGGTCGATTCGTTCCTCGAATTCATGATGGGGATTCTTGAGTTCCTTGTGCAGTTTGCCCAGCTCTTCTGTCAACCCGATTTTGGTTGTGGTGATGTCCTCTTCCAGCTTCTCCATACGCCTTCCTTCTTTAGAATCCAAGTTTTCGATGAAATCCAACCGGAATTGAAGCATATGCTTTAGATTTTCCAGCACTGTGTCCATGGCCTTGAGTCTTTCCTCATTGCTTGGCTTGTTGTCCGAGCTTGATGCCATTTCTAGTCGTCTTCCCCTTCTACTTGTGCCCTGTTTCTTAATTGGAGAATACCCAAGAGATCTCTGCGCTGGAATGGGTTGAGATTGAGGGGACGGCTTCAGTTTATTCCCTCCTTCTTCCATACTCATGATTTCCATATGATTTTCTAAATCCGTGAGGTATGGGCGAACTGATTCTCTGTCTCCTCCTTGTCTGAAGCTCGCTTTCTCATGGTACTGTGCCTTGTCCCCTCCACCCAATAGCTTGTTCTGACATGACTTAAACTGAGCGATCTCCCCATTTTCCCTTTCTGCTACTCCACCTTGCTTTTTTTTTTGAATTAGGAGGGCGGCTCCCATGGTTCAAGGTAATTCTACGCTGGATACCACTCCGTTCACCTTCAGATTTCCCGACGCCAAGATTGTGCCTTTGTTATCCTTAGCGTCCGCTTTTTCATTTAGCTCTCTTAACACATGGTATAACTTATCAGATCAGAAGTTCCTTAACATGAGATGTATCTTGTCCAAGAGATTATTGAGTCTCGCACTCTGGGTTTTAGAATGATGAATTAATTCTTGTATTACCACTCTGGAGTCGCCTATTATAACCAGGTCCTAGATCCTGTGCCTGTTTTCTTGAATTAGCCCTTGCCAGAGTGCCAAGGCCTCTGCTCTATTGTTGGATTCGATTCCTAAACACAGGGCAAAGTTTATTGTTGTTTCTTCGAGGGGATTTTCAATTATCCCTCCTCCTCTTGCTAGGCTCGGGTTTCCTTTCGAAGCCCCGTCAAAGGACAGGATATGGGCCTTTCTCCTTGTTTTCCACTTGGCAAAATCTTGTTTGCCTTTCCTGATTTCCCATCCCTCTTTAATTTGGATGCTAGCCTTTATGCCCATGTGACATTGGATTTTAAAATGGTTCAACCAGAGTTCCTCTAGTGCTTCTAGCATTTGGTTGTTTTTTGACTGGAATAAATAAGGTGCAGTTTCACCAAAGAGTGCGTGAGTTTTGGTTACCATGAGGGCTATGCTCCTTTTGTTGTCCCTGAAGATTTTGTTGTTCCTTTCCAGCCATAGATTCCACAAGATGAACTTTGGGAGAACTTTCCACAGAGAAAAGGCTTGGATTCTTTTTTTAGTTTTGAATGGGTAATAGGAGTCCCATTGGTGGAGAAGACTTCTTGTGTCTGGAGGGAGGTTGATGGCACTTTGTGTTCCTGTTTCTAGCTTCCAGACTTCTTTGGAGTAGTCACAGTTGAGAAGGATATGGTCTTTAGTTTCTTCAGCATGTAGACAAAAGGGACACCTATAGGGGCCTTCCCAACCATGTCTTTTGATATTTTCCCCTATTTGGATGCTGTTGTGTGCAAGGGTCCAGATGAATAAGTCAATTTTTGGGATTGACTTGGACTGCCAGATTGCTTTCCAGATGGCCAGATTGGGCAGGACGATGGGAACATTTGTGATGAGGTGGTAGCCCTCTACTATGGTGTAGGCCTTGGAATTCCCTCCCCATCCTCTTTCGTCCTTTCCTTTTTTTTTGAGGGGGGATTTCCCTTGAAGAAAGAGCTGTAGGGTGCTCCATTCCCTTTCAAGATCAAGGGCTCTGTTGAGCACTCCCCACCCCTGCCAAGTCATGAACTTGTCCTCCCCTCAAATTGAGATTTCAAAGAGAGTAATTATGTTTTAGATTTCCATCCAGTCCTTGAGACGTAGCAGATCTTGTCTCAGCCCTAGGGTGGGGGTCTGCCATTATTGAATCTTGCCAAATTTTAATTTTCTTTCCGTTTCTTGGCACCCAGGTGAGGTGAGGCATGAAGTGGGGAAATGCCTTTTTGCAGAGGGTGAAAATAGGGGAACCTTTTGATTCCCTGCATGGAAAATCCAAGAATCGATCCCTAGGCCCCTTAAAATATTTTTTCCAGAGTGCCAGTTTACTCCAAGTTGGTTTGCCAGTGACCATCATCCAAAGTAGCTTTTCCCCCAAAGCCAAGTTTTGAGCTTGGGTTTTTTTGAAGTTAAGGCCGCCTTCCAAGAGAGGTTTTGAGGTTTTTTCCCAGTTTATCAGATGCATTTTCCTTCTTGAATGTTCTCCTCCTTCCCACAAGAAGCATCTTTGGAGTGCTTCAATTTTTTGAATTACGGAGATAGGGGCTAAAAGAAACGAGCTCTAATAGATGGGTATGTTGGTCAACATGGCTTTAATCAGGACAACTTTCCCTGCTAGATTTAACCAGTTCGCCCCCCAGGAGGAAATTTTATTTTTTAGATTGTCTATCAGATGGTTCCAGTGTGAAGCTCTTGGGGAAGATTTGAATATAGGAATTCCTAGGTATTTGAAGGCCTACCAGTTGGTGTGCCCTTCCATCCCCAGAGCTCTTGTAATTCCCAACATTTCATTTAGCGTAATATTCCATCCATAAATTTTTCTTTTTGTTTGGCTTATTTCACTTCCTGAGACTGCAGTGTAAGCTTCCAACTCTTCTTTAAACTTCTTTGCTATTATAGGGCTTGCACCTCCCAACAACAGAGTATCGTCTGCAAATTGTGCATGATTTATGTCTTTCACCCCTTGCGCGATTCTTAATCCCTAGAGGTTATTTTGAACTTGGGAATTTTCCAGTTGATAGCTTATGAATGAAGCTTGGATTGCATAGAGTAGGGGTGAAAGGGGGCACCCTTGCCTTAAGACCCTAGTGGCTTGGAAGAACTTTGTTACTTTTTCATTCACCATAGGGGCTATCCATGGTGAACCAATACAAGCTTTTATCCAATTTACAAAGGATAGATCAAAACCAAACTTTCTCATTACTTCAAATAAAAGCCTATGTCTAACTCTATCAAAGGCATTGGCGAGATCTAGTTTAATTATCATACCTTTGTCTTTCCTCTAGACACTTGAATGTAGGTCCTCCTGAACTAGAATGATGTTGTTTGCAATATGCATACCTTTGATGAAGCCTCCTTGGTTTTCTGGGATGATGAGAGGGAGGATTGCTTTGAGTCTATTGGCTATAACTTTGGTGAGGATTTTGTAGCTTGTGTTGCAAAGGGAGATTGGCCTGAAGTGATTGAAGGTGGCTGCTCCTTTCTCTTTTGGGATAAGTGCCAGGAAGGCCGAATTGGTGCTCCCGCCAAGCTTGCTGTTTTTTTGCAATTTCCTGATCATCTTGGTGAGATCCGTTTTTATTATTTCCCAAAACTGTTGATAGAATCTGGTAGTGAAACCATCCAGGCCTGGGGCCCTATCTGGGTTCATTTGGCCCAAAGCCTCCTTTATTTCCTACTGTGTTACTTCCTTAGTCAGCTTGGTGTTGACATCCTCCTTAATGAGACCTAGAATAATGGAGAGAGGGTACATCTGAGGGTCTATTACTGTCCCTTGTAGTTCTGAATAGAGCACTTCAAAGGCTTTAATGGATGTTTGTTTTATACCTTCTGGATCTACGATTGTTTCATTTTGAACCTGAATTTCTGTCACTGATTTATAGTGCTTCCTTGCCTCCGCCTGCTTGTGGAAGTAACTTGTATTTTTATCTCCTTCTTTCAGCCAAAGGCTTCTGGAATTTTTCTTCCAATAGATTTATTCCTCTCTGCAGGCTCTATGCCGTTGTCTTTGAAGGCGGTCCTCTTGTTGTAGGCCCTCTTGCGTGATCTCTTTATTTTCCATTTCTAGCTGAAGGTTCTCGAGTTGCTTTTGGGCTTCTATGCATGAGGTGATTGGGTTTTCTTGGCCCTTTGCCCGAGATTTTAGAGCTATCTTTAGCCTTCTTAGTTTCTCTTCCCAGACATAAAAAGCTGAGCCCTTAACAATGCTGGTCCAAGTTTTGGAAACAAGAGGGAGAAATTCTTTGTCTTGGATCCAAGTCGGGTTAAATTTGAAAGGGATGGGTCCTCGGACTTGGTCAGTTTTGATTTCTAGGCAGATGGGCTTGTGATCTGAGACACTATGGGGCAGGATCTCTGTAGTGGATATGAGCCCCAGTAAAAGAAAGGAGCTTTGGACAAGGAATCTATCTAGTCTGGCAGTAATGTGCCCAAGACCTATCCTTTTATTCATCCACGTGTAGAGTCCTTTGGCATGATTGATGTCTACTAGGTCTTAGGCTAAGATTAGGTCTTCCACCCATTCTCTAGCTGCGTCTCTCATGATGGATCACCCTCTTTTTTCCTCCTGAGCCAGGGTTACATTTAGATCCCCACCTAATATGATATTGTCAAGTTCATTTTGCTACAAGAAGTCTTTTAGGGTTTCCCAACAATGTTTTTTTTCCTCTATATGTTGCGGTACATAGATATTGAAGAGGCTTACCAGATAACCCAAGTCTTTGTGGAGGAGTTTCGTGTGGATACAGTGCATGCATGTGTCGGGGCTGATTAGATCTATTTTGGAGGTGTTCCACAGAGTGCAGAGCCCTCCTGAGGTGCCTTTGGTGTTTTTGGCTATTCCTTGGCTGTCTCTCCAAATGTTCATCGAAGTTTTGAGGGAGTCTCACTGACTAATATTGGTCTCCTAGAGGAGTAGGATGTTTGCTTTTGAAGCTTTGATTATATCCTTGAGTGTTTCCTATTTCCTTTTGCTACCAAAACCCCTACAATTCCAGGAGGTTAGAATCATCAGTTACCTTGGGAGGAGGAGTGGCCTCCTTGGGAGGCTTTGGCTTGCTTTCTAGTGTGCCGAACACTGATCAGCTATTTGATAGTTGGTTGTGAACCCTTTAGGACATCTTTGTATGTTTCCTGGTCTCTTTCTACTTTTTTGGTTTTCCTGTCTCTTCCTGTTTTCTTTGGGGTGGCCCAAGCTTCGCTTGCGCCTTCTGAGTCACTTCCCATCGAGATCTCCCCTTCCTCTATGCCTTGACTTCCTTCCATCCTTTGGGAAGATTTTTTTTGCTCCCTTTATTCTATTGTTAATTGATTTCCTCTGTCTTCAGGGGTTTGGCTTCCTCTTGCTTCTTCCTCTTGGGCATCTTTACTTGGTTCTGCTTCCTCTTCGCCAGTTTCCCTAGCCAAGATACTGGAGTTGTTCTCCTTCTCTTTGGTTCCTAAGTTTTTGGCTTGTGTTGGGGCTATCTTTTCACTTCTGGGTCCTTTCATTTTGGTTTTCCCCTTCTGAGCCTGTTGTCAGCCTTCATCCCCTGTTTTCTCTGTAATGGGGATTTTTGGGCAGTTCCTTTGGAAGTGATCATATTCATGACAACCTCTACACTTGAACGAAAGTTGTTCATAATCAAGCTTTTGGAAGTGTTTCCAATCCCCAAATTTTAGTTTTATCACTTCCGGTAGACCTACCTCTAGATCAACTTCCACACATATCCTTGTGCAGGAGTACTGGTCTTTTGGGTCTGCTCGATCGATGTAACGCCCCAGTCCATTTCCGATTTCTTGAAGCGAGGAGGGATTCCAACAATGTATTGGAAGATTGATGAGTCTAACCTAGACGGGGACGTCTTTGGGCACTTCTGAGGTGGGATCAAAGCTTGGGGTCCATCGTTTCAAATAAATCCCTTGGGTGCCCATGAAGTACGGTCGATTTCTAAAGATTAAATCTCTATCCTCTTGGGAGATGAATTCGAAGATAAAGTACCCTCTCTGAACCGCATAGCACGTTACACTGTTTGTGATCAACAATCTCTAGTTCCTTTGGATCTAGTTGTCTGTGGATCTGGTTGAGGGCCAGAGTCCCATGAATTGACCTACTAGTCCTCGTTCTGAGAGGGAAAGTGCAACCTTCATTGGATGATCGGGGGGAAGATCAATCTCCGGGACGACATCTAGTCTCTTTACGAAACTTGGGGGGTCTGAAGGAGGAAGCTTCTTGCTGCAGGCTGTGACGAGCTTTCGAAAGGAGGTGGTCGAAGTGGGAGGGGGTGGCGGTTCCCCTCCTCTCTGAGAATCCATTGCGGTGGCTAGGAGAGAACCCTAGTCTCAGATCTTCGAGGTTGCGCCAGAATGCATTTTTGGTTGATCATGTGCGTTATCTTAGAAAATAATTTTTCTCCACTTAAAAAGTCCATTAAATCATCCATTCTTGGCAAAGGGAATCTATACCTGATGGTGATCTTGTTAATGGATCTTGAGTCTGTACACATTCTCCATCCTCCATCCTTCTTTGGCTCAACACAGGTGGCACTTCACATGAACTCAAGCTCTCTCTGACCAAACCCTTGTCTAATAATTCCTGGACTTGGTTCTTTACCTCCTCATTCTCTCAAGGTGTCAGTCTGTATGCTGCTTTGTTTGGAAGACTTTCTCCTGGTATCAAATCAATATGATGGTTGATACTTCTGATGGGTGGAAATGATTTAGGCAACTCATGCACCACTATGTCAACAAAATTATCTAACAATTCCTAAACTTCTTTAGGTAAATCATCCATCGAAGTACTTGTAAAGATAAATCTGGGTTTCCTCACCACAACAAACTGCATCTCCTATCCTTTCTTTACTTATTTCAGGAGTTCCTTCCCGCTCATGAGAAGTATGCTTGTGCTGACTTCCTCTTTCACTTTCTTCTCTTCTATTGGCAACAACATGTGTGTCCTACCATTCTTCTCCAAGGTGTATGTATTCTTCCTCCCATCATGAAAGACATTCCTGTCAAACTACCATGGTCTTCCAAACAAGATGTGACATACATCCATGGGAATTACATCACACATAATTTCATCTCTATATCCTCCTATCTTAAATTCAACAAGGAATGTTTAGTAACCATTACCTGGTGTCCTTTCTACAACCATGAGACTTTGTATGGCTTCGCATGTGTAGCTGTCCCCAGCTCCAATTTCTCCACCATATCTGTGGATACTAAGTTATCAGTTCTCCCACTGTCAATTATCACCTTGCATATTTTGTCTTTAGTTTTGCAAGTGGTCCTGAATAAACTGTTCCTCTGCACTGGATTTTCAACTTCTGCCTTTGGCTTCAAGAGAACCTTTCTCAGCATGAGGGATGTTCCATCCTCTTCTCCTTTTGCTTCAACATTCCTTCGTTGTGCTTCCGAAATGTGAGCTTCACCTCCTCCTTCTTTCCTTTTCTTGGGACAATCCCAATACATATGCCCTTTCTTTCCACAGGCATAGCACCTTACTTCTCATCCTCTGCTTATTCCTCTTCCTCTAGAAGAACTTCTTCCACCACCCTGTATTCCTCGGGAACTTTCTCCTCTTTTTGAGTGACTGTGCAGTTTCTCAGTCTCATATTTGGATTTATGTGCCTTGTCATGGGAAACTCCCTTTCCTTTGTTTGGGGCTAGAATTCTACCTTTTCCTCATTGGCTTTGTTTTCTAGCTAACTTCTCCTCTGCCTTCAGTGCGAACCAATAAAAATCCTCCACTATCCTCACTGACCTCATGCTGATCTCATCCTAGATTTCATACCTCATGCCATTTATATACCTGGCAACTTTTTCTTCATCTTTCTCTAGTTGTCCAATTTTGATGTTCAGCTTGTATAACTCCTCTGTGTACTCTTCAAATGTCATACCCTTCTGTCTCAAGTTCTACAACTTGCTGAATAGATTGATCTGATAATATTTGGGAATGAATTTAGCTTTCATTTTGGCTACCATTCTATCCCAATTATTTTCTTTTGTTTTCCCTTGCTTCTTCTCTCAGTCTACAGTTCATCCCACCATAGTGATGCATGTCCTTTTATCCTGGTGACAATATGTCTCACCCTTTTCTCCTTATCGACATTTTCATAGTCGAAATATTTTTCCATGGATCTTATCCAATCCAGTAGCTCTTCAACATCCAAATTGACTTCATACATTGGGACCTCTACCTTGGCTCTAGATCCCAATCTAACAACTGCTCTCATCAAGCATTCTTCAACAAAATTTTCCCCTACAGCTTCTTCGACTTCTACTTCTTCACTCTCTACATCATTGATGTCTCCAACATCAGGTGCCCTCCTCTGCGCTACCTCCATCGCCACTAATCTTGCACGAATCTCTCACATTTCTCTTTCTATAACACGATTGGCTAAAGGTGGCTCCACTCATCTCCTTGGTGACATTGTGTTTACTATCTCTCACACACATAGTACACCTTTGAGATCCTTTGTCTCCTCTTCTTTGCCTGTTGTCTGCAAGAAAAAATTTAGCTCCGATACCACTTGATGCAGACCCCTTTCTCTCTTAAGGGATGCATGACCTCTTGATCAAGTATCTTCAATTCCGAGTCAAATTGGCTCTCTGATACCTTAATGGTCTCCCTTATGAATTAATACATGGTATTCTTTTCCTCTAGTGTAGGCTCAATGACACCCATGACCCCTTTCTTGGCATTATTGAACTCACAGGTTTTAGGTGCAATCTACTCTCCCATTAGCCCCTTCCCCCATATGACCTCAGTCTATGTCCTTGCATAGACGCATGATTGCAGGCACACCTAAGAGTGGTTTGGGATCAAACTTATTTTCGTCCTACAATTCACCTCGAGCCACCATGTGTCCTTTTTCCAAAATCATGGTATCGATTGTAGCCTACCCTCAACTTTTTAAAACTCACGCACCTTCTGTCCCTGTAATGCAAGGTGACTATTGATCTCACAATCTTGACGATGCTTCTAAACGAATGAACAAGATCTACCTTTTTGGAAACCAATAGTTTATATTATCTCTCCCAGATTGATGACTGTGATCTCTACGGGTCTTCAGACTTTGGGTTTTTTCAAGTCTCAAACTTTAACCCCCTCGAAAGATATAGAATTATGCCACATGTCCCCTTGAATCAGATGATGGGGATTTACTTTGAACGATCCGATGATCGACGTTTTCTTTGAGACTTTACCCAGAATCCACATATTCATGCCACCTATTCTCTAGATCTGGCGGTTCATATCTACTTTAGAAAATACAACGAACGACGTTTACTTCAGGTATTTACCTGGAATCCACATATTCACACCACATGTCTTATGGATCTAATCATTGAGATTCACTTCATCTCTTTGACTCTCTGGGATTTGGGAGTTTCAACTTTCAATCTGAAACTCTCGAAGTGATTTCTCTGGAGTTCACGATCCGTCACCATGTGTCCCTCTGGAGTTGATAGTCCATATCTCCTTCGGCTCTCCGGGCTTCGAGAGCTTCAAATCTCAACTAAAACCTTCGAAGCGATTTCCCCAGAGTTCATGATTCATCACCACGTGTCCACCTTCAAATCGACAGCTCTTGTTGTTTTGAGATTTTGGTCCCTTCAACCAGATCAATGACTCTCTGATTATCTTCTCGATCAATGGTCAAGATCTGCTTCGGCGATTTCACCTCCTCTTCGTCCACGAACTTCCAGAGTTGTGGATCTCATGCCACCTATTCTCCTTGATGATGGATGGCCCCAAATTTATTCGGGACTTCATAACTTTGTTGAATTCAACCTCCTGTGTGTGTGAAGCGTTAAGGTTCATGCACCTTACTTTGATCAGATGGTTGTTGGTCCTATGAGTTGTGATCCGACGAACACTATCGCTCCTCCTCTCGAGCTTCCAACTTCCTCCAAATTAGAATATTTTCTAAGTATTCAATGGCCTTGAACTTTGTTCCTCCTATGAATCTGTTCCTTGGACCTCATCTGCACTTCTGAAAACCACTATCTCTTTTGATCTTTCTCTCCTTCTGCTCCTTTGAATTCTTAGAGATTCACTTCAACACTTAGTCGAGCTTCGAATCTGTGCACTCCTTGCAACATATTCTTGCTCACATTTTGGGTTATTTTGGATGACTGTGCACACCTTGCAGTAGTCACTTTGCACTCCTTGTAAAGGGAAAGTTTGCACTATATCTTCTGAGATTTGAAATCAAAAAAAAATTCTTCAATGTACTCCTTGCAGACTGTGTGCACACCTTCCATAGACTTAATCTAAGAGATACAACTAGAACTTATGCAAACATCTCACAATTTCATATATTCATAGCGAAATTCATGCATTCATGAAAATAAAAATAACAGGGAATTGCAAACAGTGACAACACCATGCATTGGATCAATTTTTCTTTGTTATATTGATTCAGAAGTAAACTGGCTACAACTATGATAAAAAACAACTAAAAACTCATAAATTTCCTACTAACTCGCAACAACCTCCATTGGGTGTAAAAAACCTCTATTTATCTCAGAGGGTCCTTAGGGTCCCCCCCTACTACTCATCTACTCGAAAAACAAACCCTATCTGCTATCTTAGTTCATTTATAGTCAAGACTCGGAGTGAAAACTTCTAGATCACTCATGATCATTCCTTCCAAGCGTTTGATCTTCTTCCTTTTTTCAATCAACTCCAAAAGATTCGTAGTAACTACTAGCGTTTTAAGATTCCAAAATGATTCCCAGGCGCTGAGTTGTCCTACCATGCGTGCTTGCTGACGATGCTCTTGCATCATAATGTTACAGGTGAATTTCATAACTTTTGTTGATTGATTTATTGTGTCAAATTCTGTCTAGGATGACCGTGGAAAATCACCCGCTACATCTATCCAGGGTGACTGTGGAAATGCAATTGTTGTGCCTCAGCAGGTAAATATTAAACATAGTAACAACTTATGAATACAACAACTAAATTTATGAAATTTCATTATTTATTTTCTGATATTACTGCAATATTTCATTTTTTTAATATTACAGGTGAATTTCATAACTTTTGTTTATTGATTTATTGTGTCAACTTCTATCTAGGGTGACTCTGGAAAATCACCCACTACATCTATCCAGGGTGACCATGGAAATGCACCGGCTGGGCCTCATTAGGTAAATGTTAAATATAGTAACAACTTATGACTACAACAACTAAATTTCTGAAATTTCATTATTTATTTTCTGATATTACTGGAATATTTCATTTTTTTAATGTTACAGGTGAATTTCATAACTTTTGTTGATTGATTAATTGTGTCAACTTATGATCAGGATGACCATGGAAAATCACTTGCTACATATGTCTGGGGTGACTGTGGAAAGGAACCCACTGTGACTCAGTAGGTAAATGTTAAATATAGTAATAACTTATGACTACAATAAATAAATTTCCCAAATGTTAAATTTCATCTCATTAATTTTATTCATCAATGTATTGTGTCATGGTAAACGTGGGAAGGCACCCACTGAGGATCTTGATGAGGAAAAAATATTTTAGTCCATTTCCCCAATAACAATTGTCGCGAAGGCCTTGAAGAAGGAAAACATAGAATATCTAGGTTTGTTTCGCAAAAGACCCATGACACAGGAGGACATGGAAAGAATTGTAGAGCTACAAAATCTAATAACTAATTTTGGGGTAAGTGACATCTTCACATATTTTATCATCTATGAAAATTTCATATCTATTTTTATATATATATTTTCTATATGATCTGATAAAGTAAAGTTTTCCATTTGTAAGAGTTTTTAAACCCCGTGCCCCAAGAACCTGGTGAGCATGCAACTGCTATAGGTAGGAGTGATGGTCCAATGCAACAAAAAATTCGATATAACAAAGAACACGTGAGGATTTTTGACCCTCCTGAGGTTCCCCTCGAATCCATTGATGAGCGCAATGTCGATGTTATCCAGCATGACACACCGGAGCCTGATGAGACAGAGCCTGGGACTCCACATGACTTTAGAGATGAACATACTATAGATGGAGAGGAAGCTATTCATGGAGAAGAATGAATTAAAAGCACTGGATCACTAGATCTCACCTTTCTGGTGGATGACACATTTGTTTCGATCAAGATTCATAAAATTGCAGGTATTTGTTAATTAATTGATTCATTTTTATCGTGAAATTGAAATGGACCTTTGTTGAGATTATTATAAATTAATGGATAACACGTTTCTATAGGAAACAATGTTTTCTACATAAACTTAAATGACAAAGCATTGGAGTTGTTTATCCCCACCATTCGCACATAGTGGAATGGATAAGATATCAAAAATAAATATGAATTGATATACCACATGGTAAAATTGTTCGGCAATACGTTTGACAAGAAAGTGGTTACAAAGTTAGCTAGCGAGAATTTAAAATATACCAGAGCCCATTATAGGGAGAAATTGCAATTAGACCTCAAGCATGAATGCCCTCCCATGGTTCTAGAGAAAGAGTGGAAGGCACTGATAGAGGATGCAAAGGAGAAATTGTTTAAAAAACAAGGAAGACATCCACGAGCTGGTCAAGCAAGGTACAACACATGTCATCTTATTAGTGAAATATGATCATTTATGTTTTTCTTTCTCTTTTAAGTAACAATTCCGATATCTTTTTTTTTTCAAAAATTCCATATATAGGCTACCTGACACCTCCAAAGAAACCAAGGCTAGAATGGAAAAGCACGGACATCATAAACTAGGCCAGAGTGGCTATGGAAAACTAAAATCTCGAATCGTAAGAATTAAATGATTAACTATGGTGAATATTTATTTAACAGTAGCGAACAAATATCTATTTTTGTTATTGGTAATTTTAATGGTGTTATGCATTGAAGTTAAATATGTTCGACACTACTGGAGGTTGTTTCCTCTATTTTCTATAATGAATTGAGTTTTGAAGAAGAGAATCCAACAATAGGTGCCTAAGTTAGGGACGAAGGGAGGAATGGGTAGGTTAGGCTCTACAAAACCCTAGACCCGCCCAAGAAGGTAGGTCGATCAACAGGCAAAGTGCACCAGAGAGAACACAAACTAGCGCCTTTCCTCAACGCACGGATCCTACTGCTGTAGGAGAATGGGCGCAGAGGAGGGGGGGAAACCCCCCTCATACCGCAATGTGGCGGCTAATGAAAAACCTGGAACCAAAACAACACGGCCCACCTTTGAGCCGCCACTGTAGTTACGAAAGAAGATACTAGCCAGGGAGCAAGGCCACAAAGCGGACATGGAAACAGATGAAGGAACCTCTCATCCGAAGAAACCACAAAGCTGGGAACCGGGCCAATGCATTCCGCAAATGGAGAAGCCGTCGAGGTACCTCATCAGCTCAAACAGAGTAGGCGAGCACACGCAGTTCATGTGGGAGCATGCACTCATCAGAAAATTTCTAGGGCTATGGCCGGCAGAACGAGACCTCAACAAGTGGATCAAGCACTGGTGGAACCCCAAAGGTGACTATGAACTTCAGCTCAGCTCCAAGGGATTCTTCACAATCATCTTATACAACCTAGAGGACAAAGACAGAATCTTTGAGAATGGGCCATACTTCTTCAACTCGACAGGGCTGTTCCTCTACTTCTGGACTAAAAGATTCAGCTAGGACAAAGAAGATTTCACCATGGCTCCGGTTTGGATACGCCCGTACTCCCTACCACAAGAGTTCTGGTTGGAAGAAATACTAATGGGCATAGGAAATACCCTAGGGAAATATGTGAGGGCGTCAGAGGCTACCAGACAGCAAAAATATACTTCTTATGCCAGGATCTGTGTGTATATGAACATATCCAAAGCACTCCCTAGGGTGGTCACCCTTGAATACCAGGATGAGGAATGGCTACAAACTCTGGACTACGAGCACATACCATTCAGATGTCGAAGATGTCACGAGCATGGCCACCTCTACCAAGACTTCCCTCTCATCAAGCAAGCCACCAAAGCAAATGATAGCAAGCAGAGAGATGGCTACACCACAATCACATCGAAAAGGAAAAATCCAGCAAAGAAGTAGCCCACAGATAACAGACAAAGCATAGCCACAAAGAACTCGTACGAGATTCTAGAGCACTTACCAGAAGAGGAGGAGGTGCAGAATCCGCACAAAGACCCTCAAGAACCGCAAGCCGAGAACATGTAGCCCAACCCCTCCCCTCAAAAGGATGAAACCCACATGGAGGACAGAGGAGAAGGAGATTGGGACACCCCGATGATGTTGGATGATAGAGAGTTGGCAGGGATAGATCTGGAGAAGCTGGAGGAAGCTTTAAACCAAAAAAATCTGCAGACCCTCCCAGAGGAACAACTGTGCAAGGTACACAAGGTCTTACTCAATTCCTCAACAGGGTCCACCGCTCATCTTGGCATAGCATTGGACCAGAACTCTGGCTCGAAGAGAGTCCTACATGAAAGAAAGAGAAGAGGACGGAAAACAACGCATCAACTGATCAAGGAGGCAGGGAACCTCATGATAAACTCAGGACAGATACAGAAGCTCTCGGAGGGATACCTCCACTCTTCAGCCCTTTCTTAATGATGAAGATCATAACCTGGAATATAAGAGGACTAAATGGAAGATTTAAGCAGAGGGTCCTCCGAGAATGCATCATAGCAGAGAAACTAGACATTCTACTGCTCCAAGAAACTAAATGTAAAGGAGGAGAGGCGGAAGCAATCTTCCAGCACATTTGGCGAGAATGCACCTCCATAACAACGGATTCCATAGGGGCCTCAGGGGGCCTTTCCATACTGTGGAATCCAGCCCATATAACAATCAACAATCCCTTCACAACTGTTGGCACAATCACGGCTCACTTCATGATCATGGGCATGAACCAGGAGGGAGCCATTACAAATGTGTACGAACCTCAAGGGAGCCAGGACAAAGACAATTTCATGGAGAGAATCAAGCTAGTCAAGAGTCTGACAACGACCCCAAATTGGATCATAGGAGGCAACTTCAACATGATCTTGACGATGGAGGAAAAATATGGCGGCATCAAAAGACTGGAGCAATATAGTGGTAAGTTCAAAGCTCTCATTGACCATCTTAGCTTAGTAGATATAGAAAATAGCAATGGTATCTTCACGTGGTCCAATCGTAGATCAGGCAATCAACACATTGCCTGTAGACTAGACCGCTTTCTAGTAACGGAAGAGATCATGGAATCAGGAGCAAATTTGAAAAGCCAAATCTTACTGAAAGCAGGTTCAGACCACTGGCCCCTAGCTCTGCAAATAGATATGGGGGAGCCTCCAAGATACAAGTCGTTCCTCTTTGAGAAATTTTGGCTATCACACCCGGACTTCAAAAGACTAGCTAAATCTTGGTGGGAACAAGCAGAAATCGATCATGGCTCATGCATGTACAAATTTCAGCAGCGCTTAAAATTTTTTAAGCAAAGGCTGAAACAATGGAACAAAGATAGCTTTGGAAATATAATGCAAAGCATAAAGACCATCGAAAGCAAGGTGGAGGAAATTCAAGAAATCTTTATCGCCGGCTCCAGAACAGCAGAGCTCATGCAAGAAGAAGAGCAGCTTCAGTCGCAACTAGAGGAGAGAAGAAAGCAGGAGGAAATTTTATGGAGGCAAAAATCCAGAGTGCAATGGCTCAAAGAGGGGGAAAAAAACACCAAGTTTTTTCATAAAGCCATGATGCATAGAAGGAACATCAACAGAATCACCCACCTAGAGGACAGCCAAGGAAACCTCATCAGAGAACATTGCAAAATAGAAGAAGAATTGTTCAGATACTATCAAGACCTCCTAAAAGAATCAGTCACAGATAGATCGGAAGCAATCAGGAGAGTCACCACGCACATACCAGCTTTAGTCACACCGGAGCAAAATTCGGCCCTAACTCGACCCATTACCCAGGAAGAGGTTGACCAAGCAGTCAAGTCCATGCCCGCAGGCAAATCCCCAGGTCTAGATGGGTTCACCACAGACTTCTTCCATCACTGCTGGGATTTGATCGAAAAAGAAGTTTGGGAAGTGGTGGAGGAGTCACGAGCATCGGGTCTGGTACTACCAACACTCAATGCCACCTTCCTCACTCTCATTCTGAAAGAAGAGAGAGTCACCAATCCCAAACAATTCAGGCCTATAGCCCTCTACAACGTTATCTACAAAATTATAACCAAGGTCATCTCCACCAGGCTCAAGCCCATCCTGCCCTTCATCATCTCCAAGGAACAATCAGGGTACGTTGAAGGAAGACAAATCATGGACAATGTCTTCTGGGCTCATGAGATTATACACTCCCTCAAGACTTCAAGAACGCCAGGTATGCTCATAAAACTCGACCTCTCCAAAGCTTTCGATAGAGCCATCTCGAAGTACATCAGAGCAGTCCTTGATGCCTTTGGATTTGATCAGGGCTGGACAAGCTGGGTCTTAAATATCATCTCTTCAACCTTCTTCTCCATCCTAATCAATGGTGTACAATCCAAACCCTTCTCGCCCACCAGAGGAATACGGTAGGGAGACCCCCTCTCCCCTTTACTTTTTGTTCTTTTAGCGGAAGGCCTGGGATGTTACATCCGAGCAATGGTCATGGAAGGCTCCCTCAAAGGCCTCCCTCTGCACAACATTCAGCTTGCACCCTCACACAACCAATTCATAGACGATACCCTCCTTCTGAACTATCCCTCAGCTCAGGAAGCTCTCAAGCTCAATTCCATCCTCTCTGATTTCTCTGAGGCCTCATGCATGACCCTCAACCTGGATAAATCCAAGATTTACTTCTTCAACACTCCAGCCCTGGTGCAAAGACATGTCTCCAGACTACTAGGAATACCCAGGAGCTCCCTTCTGTCCAATTATCTCAGAGTACCACTAACAGGAGCGGTGACCTCCTCCATCTCATGGGACAACTTCCTCTCCATTTCCAACAGACTACGCAATTGGACCTTTAGACCCCTCAACTTAGCCTCTCGACTGGTTCTCCTCAAGTCAGTCCTACAAGCTCTTCCCACTTACCTCTTCATGGCACTGGCAGCACCCAAGAAAATCATTCGAGCCATTAGAACCTTTCAGAGAAATTTTCTCTGGCAAGGCCTCCAACCCAAAAAGAAATGGGCTCTAGTCAACTGGGATCGGCTATGCATGCCAAAGAGTCAAGGCGGCTTGGGACTCCGTGACCCAGGCAAACTAAATCAAGTGATGGGAGCTAAAATCTGGTGGAGATGGATGAAAAACCCTTCAGCAGCCTGGGCACGACTGTGGCAATGCAAGTATGCCCCCCACACGGAGGAAGACCAGCTGATTTGACACAACAATCACATACAAGGCTCCAACATCTGGAACACCACTTGGCAAAATTTCACTCTGGTTCATAATCGCGCCTTCTGGGAGCTCAGAGACGGAGGATGTGCCCTCTTCTGGCAAGACTCCTGGCAGCAGCTCAAACCATTAGAGTCAATGGAGGAGCTAGTTGACCTCAAAAGAGCTCTCTAGCAACACGCCCCTCTAAAAGTCAAATATCTATGGGTAGCTCAAACCCCGCAGCAGGGTTGGCGCCGATGGAAAATCTCACATCAAGAGCTCGGGATCCCTGAAACTCTTAATCTGCAGAGCTGGCAAGCTCAAGCCTCCAACCGGAAAATACAGTATCAAGAAGGATCAGACATCCTGCGATGGGGATACACCCTGGCGGGCACTTTCACCATCAAGGAAGCTTACTCACTGCAAGGAAATCAACAGGAACCAGCAATAGAACACATTTTGAGAAAAATATGGAATCCTGCTCTCTGGCCTAAAATCTCCACCTTTCTATGGCTAGTAGCGCACAACAGAACCTTGACATGGGACAACCTCCAAAAGAGAGGTCTCATCGGGCCCTCCCGCTGCATTCTTTGCCTACAAACAGAGGAAACCAAAGAACACCTCTTCAATGGCTGCTATTACAGCCAAAAAATTTGGGACTATGGTGCGCAACTTATGCGCAAATCCAGCCGGAATCGGAGCAGCATCAACGACACAATAGAGAATTAGGACATCATCTCCTTCAACAACCCCATTCTAAAATTCATATGGACCCTGCTACCGAGATTCACACTTTGGAAAATCTGGAAGGAGCGAAACAAAAGAATATTCCACTCCCAATCCTCTCCACCAGAAGCCACTTGGGAGAAGGTCAAATCTCTAATCAAAGAAACAATCAGAAGTAAGCCCTAGACAGAGGAAGATCAACAGTGCCGCCCTGAGGAGCTCAGCATTCTTCAACTATGGAAGCCCTTAACTAGCAATCAACCGCAGCAGAAACGTAGCACAGGCCTACCTACCAGTCCTACCAATTGGACCCCCCCTCCAGCGCACTTCATCAAAGTCAACTTTGATGGAGCCTCCAAAGGTAACCCAAGACCGACAGGATATGGGGTAGTACTCAGAAACTCAGGAGGGGAAATCCTTGATATGGAAGCAGGCTTCCTTGGAGAAATAACCAACAACGTAGCGGAGCTAACAAGACTCCTCCGAGGACTTCAAATAGCCATTGACAAAGATCATCACCAGGTAATCCTAGAAGGCGATTCCAAAGTCATCATCAGGCTAGCCACTAGAATACTCCATGGCGGAAACCCAGACAAAATCTCACCGAGCTGGAGACTACATAGCCTACTAGAGGACTTCACTCTTCACTTTCAACAGCATTGTAGTATCATCACCTCACATGTGAAATGAGAAGCAAACAAAGTGGCAGACTACCTAGCAAATGAGGTAGTGGACAAGGGAGAGGAACGAATATACTAGGATTGCCATGACACACCAACCTCAGAGATCTTCAAGCAGTGCCAAGCCCTGGCCACCAGAGATATTCACTCCCCGGATGGGGTGATAAGGAGGGAGATGCAGCCACGTGGAAACGAGTTGGGATGCGGTGGCATGATGCCTACCGCCTCGCATCACCCGCTCATTAACTTGGTTTAATTATGCACAGGCGCATTCAACAGCCGGACCTTCTCGCACAAGGGAAGGGTACCAGGATTATCTTGCAGATTTTAATGGAGGATTTGATGACTGTAGTTATGTTAATTGGTATGGGGTTTAGGCTCATTCTAAGAATTGGGACTCCAGGTCGTAGAGTGCTCCCGAGAACCTTCATCTCGCAGAAGCTTAGGAAATGCAGCTCGGTCTCTCTCGTCCCACTGGTGCTGTCGCTCCTCTCGACCACCCTTAGCAGCAATTCGACTTCAATTGACCACTCCTTGCTCAGACATTGGAGCCTCACCATGCAAAAAATCCAGGGGACACCGCGACGAGGAGCGGCTTGGTACACAGCAGAGTCGAGATGAAAGAGAAAGGCAGCCTTTTAAAAGGCTATGGCAATAGCTTCTAGAAGGCGAAGGGAAAAACCATGCACACCTCCAATGGCGGTTGTCGAGGAGGAGATTCCAGAAGGAGGCCTGGAAAGCCCTCTCGAACACACCTTGTTTATGGTCCTGGATAACTGGAACCCCTGCTCGAATTTTGGCTTGGTCAGAACTCAGCAGATGGTAAGAAGCACGCGCACCCAAGGTGACAGTAGCATAGAAAGGCCTTACTCTCCATGCTACGTGGAGAAAGAAGTTCCTCCCGAGGCCACCAGAGGAGCAACGAGATATAAAACGCAAGGAGCAGCCATGGAACAACCACCTTTGGTCGATGCGATCTATATCCATCTCATCTTTGATATGAAGAACCTTTTAGAATATCAGATCTTCCGCATTGCAAGACTAGAGCAGAGGCTCGACATGTTCTTCACAATGCACTCTCGCGCCATGCCAAAGAAGCAATGCCCGACTTGTGCCCGACCATACGCATTCCCAGCATGATGGAGGCACACCGCGATCGATGACACTCACCCTGGCTCCGAGGTTCTTTGATGTTCATACCCAGACTCTACTTGTGGTTTTGTTCCAAAATTCTATGTCTTAGAACAACTAGTTTTTTATATTTCCTAGTTTTAGATGAAAAAACTAGTCTACTGCTAACGCCTGCTAATCCCGGTTTCCTATGGGCGGGAAGTAGCAGTGCGAATTTTGTTAAATTATGCTTATTCTGCAACTATGGTGACACCTGGACATGGATTCCCAGCTTTCCTGGTTTCCTTCTCAGGCGGGACAGCTGGCATCACCATCAGCTCTATATTTTGCCAATGATAATATAATAGGCTCCAACCTCTTTTTTACTTAAAAAAAAATATATATATATGTTTGACACTACTACCACCAAGGAGGACCTAAATATTTGTTACAAGCATGGTTTTAAAAGTGTGATTGAATATAGGAAAAGATTGGGGAAGACTCCAATCTCCCCAGCCATGCAGGTAAATAAAATGAATAAGGAAACCGCAGTAGCATGCTTGTAAAGTATATTCATATTGTATTATATCACCCTTAACTAAGTATTTATGTTTGTTTTCAAGCAACAATGCAACCAAAATAGTGAATCTAAGGTATTCAGTAGACACCACTTCATACAAGGGAGCACATGTCCAATGATAGTGGGGAGCAAAGTACCCATTCCAGTATGTATGCTTCAGAATTAGAAATATTTGTTGTGGTTGTAGATATTTATTTTCTGACTTATACTTATATATCATCTTCTTTAAATGGAAGAGCATGTAGCTCAGGAGGGTAAAATGCGAGAGGAACCAAGTGGAAAAGAAATTAACACACCAACTATCATAGATACACACATAGGTAAAGATAAATATTGTAATGTTCATCAAAATAATGAATTAGTTATTTCAATAATATTTCAACATATCGATATGATCATTTTCATTGTTGTAGTTCACGCCCCTACACAGATGCCTCTACGCCCTTCTCAGTGATGTACCAGAAGTATATTACATGAGCGCATGGAAACACAAATGATAGAAGGATAGGGAACAATAAATATAATGCCAAAGGATGAATATGATACCCCAATTGTCATTTTTTTTAATGTAAAAAGCATAAATCAAAGAAAAAATAGATGTATAAATTTATGACTTGTATTTGGATGTTTATTGATGTTGCTAGTATGAAACATTGTTTATATGAATTACAAAATTATTCTTCGATGTTTATATGTTCATATGTTTTGATTAATATCCTAGTTATGCATGAATGTTTATATTTTTTCTATGTAAACAAAATCATTTTTTGGGTATGGGGAATTGAGAGAGATGTGATGCGGGGGGGGACATATGAGCTTCCAACTTCACGTGGTTGGCCCTGCTCATTATATAATAACCTATTCTCTAAACAAAGAGAAGCCCATTAAGATATGTGACCACTGAAGTTTTTTATAGAGTATTTTACATAACTAAATGTCTATTTATCTGCTTATATATTATTTTCTCATATAAAGAATTTGTCTTTTATGATTCATGCATGTCTTGGTGATGGAAATGCATCTCATGGAAAAATATTATCAAGTTGTATGGGCTAATGGATCTGGTGAAAGGATAATGATAAGGTAAGGGTTTGGACATGTTTTTTAAAGTATAGAAATCAATGTAGAACTTATGGAGACATAGAGATGTAAAAATAAAATTTTGATTATTGTTAATATATTCATAATTTATATGACATTAATAGCATCAAATTAATGTATGATACCCCTATGTTTGTGGGATGTATATAGGGTCTATTCATTATCCCACAAACAAGTAGGTCTTATACATCAATTTGGCGTGTCGTTAGGTTGTGACCTATCAGTATATTTTTGAGATATAAATAATTTTATAAGTCAATGTGAAATAATATATAAACACATAAACATATTTTGATCAATCATTGAAATATTGCACCTACAAATCTACTTTGACATGTTTCTAGGACCATTTATCTCCCCATGCATATTGAATTTTATGAGTAATTGAATTGATGAGTTTCTGTGATATACATAGGCTTAATTTTTATTTTATATGAATTTAAGCATGCTTGAGGTTTTGATCTAATGATTGGTACATAGTTTGTCTTTGGAAAAATACTTTCATAATTATGATAGTGAATAATACTTCAGGCCATGGATCTTATGAGAGACTTATGTTTATATACATTATCAGATTCAATATAACAAGCTAACTTGATGAATTTGACCATAATATTTGGGACCTATATTCTAATTTAAATGTTGGGTTACATCATATAAGCCATGAAAGTAAAGGTCATGTTAGCATCTAGATATGCACCTTTGTTTTCTAGGCACTAACTATTGAAAAATTTGTATATCCAAAGGTTTTTCTTCTATAACATTGCATGATAATGATGGGGTCCATTAAACCTTGATTTTGTCGATTTTTATGTTCATTAAAAGTTTAAGCTCTCTATTGTTCCTTACTTATAAATTAAATGGATATTTGTTGGACGATAAAGGAATCGTCACATAATCTTTTTGTTCAGAGTGAAATGACAATATGGGTATGCACTCTTAAGGTATTCATGCTCCTGTCAAACCCATATAGAACCCACGAGGATTATATTGAATATGGATGACCTAACCTATCTTCGTTAATAAGCCTAGCAAGTGTATCAACTAGATAATTGTCTAAGGTTTGTGCCTATTGGATGGATGTAATTTTTTCATGTACGAGATAACTACTTGTCTGAGGTTTGTACCTATTGGTTGTAAGGAAGTCGGATGCATATCAGTTAAAAATCTAAGTTCCTTTTATATTACTAAGGCCTATTGTCATTCGTGAAGCCTAGTGTGCCAGCTACAGACCTACCATTGAAGGGAAACATAACTTATTAAAATTTATATCTTATTTCTCCCTTTCATGTCATGAGTTTCTTATTGACTTGTTGGCTAGACAAACCAACAACAATATTTTGAAGCTCAAAAGGGTCACAAATTGGAGCCTAAAAGGATCATCCAACAATCGCTTTCCATATGCCAAATCCTCAGTGCCAATCATATCAGATAAATATTTTTATCCCTAGAAATCCATAATGGATTTCACCCTTTTTAATATCCTAACTTCAAAAATCTTCCCACAAGCCCAACACCTTAAGATAAATTGTATTTTGTATATTTATTAGGTTCATATATATTAGAGGATTTCTCTCTTTATGTTTCCCCCAAATTCCTTAATCATCCCACATACCTGGAACTTAATTCTTCATTATATTTAATATTATTTTTAGGTCCATTAAGTTAGGAGGATTTGGTTCTCTATGTGCCCTAGTACAAAATTCACCTATATACTTGACTCGTGACATTATATTTATTCCATATACTTTGGGGTCCATCAAGATAGATGATGAAAGTAAGCATTGCAACTCCCCATGCTCTCATTCCCCAAATTTTCAAGAGTCCTTACACATGGTTAAAGGGAATAAGATGTGGTTGTGTAAAAGGGAACATGTAAATGTTCCACATTGTAGGGAATTTTAGTTTCAACAAGAATCAAATCCTTCTATGGGTACCTAGTACACAATACAAATGGAGAATAAATGGAGGCTCTTTTATTGATTTGGTTTACTCATCATGATGCATTTGAATTGAGATCCTTGGAGGACGTATTCATTGTCTTTGCAGGACCTTGTTTGGTGGACAGATTTGGAAGAACAAGCCTAGCTTGGGATTCCTTGGGGCTTGAATCCCACAAGTTGGATACCAGAGCCCACACAACGAATGATGATGACATTCCTTTGGAGGCCTAAGAGACACCTTGGAGAATCTCATGTATCCCCTACAATCCAAACAACTTGCCTTTGGAGGCCAAAACATCACTTTTGAGGGCTTGACATCACCCTAGGGATAGGGTTTGGTGGTGATTGAAGACACTTGGCCTTTGGAGGCCTAGCGCACTCATTTCCAACTCAATGAATTGACCTCTTGGAAGGATATGTGTGGCAATAGAAATATAGAGTGGAGGAGTTAACTGGTTCAAGCTTTCTTTTAATTCAAGATTGCTCCCTTCATTTTATGCACCTTGATATAGAGTGGAGGAGTTAACTTGTTCTTTTCGAAATCTTTATTTTAGTCTAAGAACCTATTGACCTAGAGTGGTACACTTCTTAAGTGTAGAATCTTCAATTTGATCACCCCAAATTCATTCCACTATTAGGAGGGAAGAGGGGTGTTGCACAACAACCCTAGTTCAATCGAGAGGCCATTGCACATTAACAATAAATTTCGTTTTCTATGGCATTTTTTGTTCTTTTGTCTATCGACTATAAGATTTTTATATCCAATAGATAACCCATTGTTATAGTACACCATGCTCAATAAAAGACTCACAATATTTTTAGCTCATCCACTCTTTTGATTGCTTACTAGATTCACAAGATTTGACTTGCAATGTTTGTTGAGATTATGTAAGAAATTTTCCTTTTCAACTTATGAGCATAAAACCCCAAGTCTAAGATTGGATCAACGAATATGTTAGCCTCTAAAAATATTCCCATGTCCAAAAAGAATTGACAAACTTCTTTAAAGATAACTATTCTTTTTACCATGCATTTTAGAAGTGTTATTTATTGATAATCATGTATTGTTTTCCCTTGAGAAAGAATGTACTGCACATTCATCCATGTTGCATGGGGTTGATCATGTACAGACCTTCCAATTACCATAAGAACAATTAGTAACCCTTTGCATTCTACTATTTCCTATAATGGAATTGTTTCTAATTTGTAGCATTTGATTTAATGAAGGAACAATTAACTCTTTGACTGTGTTTTAATTTGATGTTTTTGTAATGGATTTATGCTTAAATGCACAAAATAATAAAATGGGCATTGATATCGCTCAGTTTGTAGGATAGGTTAAGTAGCTTGAAGGCAAGAGTCAAACTGGCATAACAGGAGCTTCCCCACCCACTATCACCTCGATGGGGGGCTCTTTCTATTCAGGGTGGCTAATCCCAAGGGAGACGTCCCTAGTAATCTGGGGTATTGAAAGGAAAAATATCAGGAGGTTAAGGATCAAAAGGTCAAAGTAGGTTTTCCCATTCATAGATTACTGCCAAGGAAGATAGTCATAAAGAAGGTATTCCACAGAATAGGTACCTGTTTGTGAGACAAGGCAACAATAAAGATAAAATATGCCACAGTGGTTAGTACTTCATAAATTAATGACTATCTTTAATATATATGAGGATGAATAATAGTAATTATTGATGAAGTCAATGATTGCAATAAAGGCTATGACTTATAATATTACTTCTTCAATAAATACAAAATGATAGACCATTCAATGTACAATATCAATCCATGAATTATCACAACGCATTAAATACCATAAATATGCTCACATATAATGTTGTTGCGTCACTATACTACTAAGGGTGACGTCAGCCTAGTTTCTATGTTAGTTTGCTAGGCAATGAGGTGGACGTTTTGCAAAATAAACCAATGAAAATACTCTACACTTCAATGTCTATCAATGGATGACCTAGCCGCAACTTTTATACCATCCAAGAGTTCAAAATAGGCATGATGTCATCATAGAATTAGGGTTAGTAAGTCATTAGGGTTAGTTAGGGTTTCAAGTTTTAGAAGTTTGGAAGATTGTTTTAACACAAAAGGCTCAACGTTGCAATATTAGACTAGTGCCTTAGGGTAAAAGGAGTCAAGAAGTAAGGATAAAGGCTTGGAAGGATCTAAATCTAAGGACGGGAGAGTTAGGCTTAATGGTGCTGCAATGGTAGGGCCATGAAGTCAAAACCCTAAGGGGAGGAGGCTCATTCCGGTGTTACTTAAGCAAGGCCTCATGCTCCTCCCTCTTTCCTTAAAACTCTTTGGCAAAAAATGACTAGCTTCAAAACATAAATCTAGGGATGAAAAGTGTTGTAGGGATAAGGCTTTTCAAACCCTAAGAGCCAAACCCTAGGTGTAAAATCAATTAGGCCTAGGACGTCTTCTTTCTTCAATTTATGTTTCAAAACTAACATAGAAAAAGGAGAATTAGTGTAGCAATGGCTAGGCTATATTCTTCTTAATCAAATGGCTAAACAAGTTTTCTATCATGGGGACATGAAGCAAGGACCTACTTGTGTGCTTGCTCCCTAGGGTTTCAATGATTAAGCAAAATAGCAACAATGTGACCATAAAAGTAAGATATTTAACCTACAACCATTCAATCAAGAAGTTTTGCATGAAAGATATACTTACAAATCAATGAAGAGCTAATCAAACCCTAGTTGTAAACCTTCCAATGATAAAAAACACCATGAACATGCCAAATATGATCCTCCATAAGTGTAGCGCCTCAACACCAAGAGCCAAATACAAAGACAAAAGACTAAAAGTAATCCTCTCACAAGAGAGTGAGTTGTGTTATATCAAAAATGAGAGGCAACCTCCTCTCTTTATATCATTCAAATGACCTTTATTTACAAAAATAGGTCATTAAAATAGCTGACAAGGATGACTAACAATATTACACTGTTTTACACATTAAATGCTAAAAATGTCAAAATATGAGCTAAAAGGGAGACGTCAGGCCCCTCTGAGGGAGACGTTGGCCCTTTTTGGGCAAGATCAACATCCAAGAAGAAAAACATTGCCCCCCCTGGGGCTCCTACAACCTTCCACATGTGCCAAATTGTCCCAGCACACTGCCACATGCTCCAGAAAATGTCCAGCCTACCCTGGGTGGCGTCCTGTTCGTCAAAAGACATCATCTCATCTGCAGTGGGTGATCCCCCTAGGCCGGGCTCTTCCAAAGCATCCTGGGTGAGGACTTCCTTCTTCCTCTTCATGTAAGGGCTCATCACAACATTGTCCTGTCTTTTCTATCCCAACAACCATCGGATGGGCTCTTCAGCCCCATGGAGGTCCGAACTAATCATATCCCCATGTGTACTGGTCCACTGGTACCTGTCCACCAGGTATAGTCCTGCACATCAAAAACTACACCCTCCATGGGTTCATCAGTCCTAGGGATCATAGCAATGTCAATCATTTTTCATCATTAAATTTATCAAATACATGCATGAAATTCCTAGCATATCATCTAAGAGCTCAAATACATTACACAGATCTACTATATAAAGCTGAAGAAACCGACAGAACAACCTATTGGGCTAATACCCACAAGAGATGGAAAGTTTCCTCATAAGGTTATTCAAGCCATGTTTTATGAGGTGATATGGTTTTTAGGGATGTCCAGTCACAGTAAGACCAAGGGCAGGTGTTGTCTGTGGGTGCCTTTGTAGGAGGTGAGTTGTACCCATCATGGATGCATTTTTTCCAAGCCCTTTATTGCCTTTATCTTTTTATTTATTGCTTTTCTTTCTTTTTTACTTCAAGGTATGACCAGAGGCCACTGCCTTGGCATGGTGACCAGAGCTAACAGTGTTACCCACTGGTATCTTCACAGAAATGATAAGGTTGGCTCGTGATGAGACCCCCTTTCCCTTGGATATGCAACCAAAGCTCACTACCCTGGTGTGGTGACCAGATAATGGCAATGTCATACTATTGGATACCTATGAACATAATGGGTCGGCTCGTGATGAGACCTCCTATCCTCTTAGTTAGGTCTTGTTTTTCTTTTATTATTTTTCTTAGGGTCCCTTCAGTTTCTTATCAAGAGGCCTTTTATTGCCTTCTCGGGGATCCCCTGGGCGAAGCATCTCTAGGTTTTATTTCCTATGGATTTTATCTTTTACCAGCTGCTTTTACCCCCTGGGCCTTTAGCCCCTTCTTCCCATAAGACAAAGTGTAACTCTCAAAGGTCATCCTAATGGCCGGACTAGGGGAATGGGATCGATGTGTGGGAGATAAGGTGTAAAATGATAAAATGGTGGGAGCGGATGATGGTTCTGCAAATCCCCTTTGGTGGCTAACCAAAACCCATGAATACAAGCTTGCTAAGTTACCCCATCAATCACCCCAACAATGGTCAAGTGGATTAGTGTAAGATCCAAGCAGTTATCAGAAATGAAAGGAACCTAACGCACATATAAGAAGGTTATAATGGTAAAAAATGACACATACCATGATACCTTGGACCAATTACCTCATGTAGAAAGAGTCCTCTCTGATGCAAGTCCAAGTCGGTGGTGATGGAAGCTGTTGGTGCTGACAGGAAAAATCTGGTGGAGAAGAAGAAATATGGGCCCTCCAGGGCCATGCTCAGGTCAATCCTGCTCTCGGTACTCCATGTCTAGGACCTGTGGGCCTCGAGACATGATCTCCTAGCTATCCCTAGATATCGAGGATAAAATCTGGCTCCAACTCGGGGACATGTGCTAACTGTAGAGCGTGTGAGAACCTCAACAATCTCTAGCATAAACCTATAGACTTGCTCACACTTGACAAGAAAGCATCAACGACAAAAGGTGGAGTGGTATTTCCACCCCGCAAAATAATATAATGTATACATATGGTAATCAAAATGCAGATAGAAAATAAAACTCTTACCTGTAGTTACCTACCGGCTACATGTTGGTGTAATCAAACAACCAATGAAGCCAATCTAGTAATGTCCCTTGATACCTGCCTTTGTGCTTCATCATAAACCAGAACAGTGATAAGTCAAGCACAAAAATGTCATGAGTTACAATGTATATCATATCATCGAAAAAGTCAAAATCTAACTCATGGAGGCGGGTGGGAGGGAGAAAATCCTGCCAAGTCAATCTCTGAGAAAAGTACTCAATCCTATCCAAGAAAGGGTCATGGAAAATACAAGGTTTAGAAAACTGACTCAAAGGGCCTGTAAACTGGTCACCTATGGCATCCTCACACTCTAAAATCAAGGAAGGAATCAACAAAGATTTGACAGACGACTGGCAAACTATCAAGGGAAGGTTGACAAACTGATTGGAACTAGCATTACCCAACCAAACCTTGGAATCTAGGGTTTTCCTAGGAGGAAAATCAACATAAAAAAGGTACTTCCCAACTACACCTTTAATGGAAAAGCAAGGCAAAGTAATAACAGGTGGTTGGGGTGAAAAATCATGAGAAACCTTCTTGAGGCAAACAATATCCTTACTTGTATTAAAATCTGAGCACAATGGTGGTTGGCAATCATCTTCATAACAAGAATCAAAATGCTCAAAAGGTTACTCATAAAAATCTCAAGGTAAGACTGAAAATCATCAGGAGAATTAGGTACTAGGTCATCCTTGGTTTTTTGAAAAGTACAAGTAAAAATTTCATCTCCTTGTTGCCACTGGTCAAAAGTAATTTGTTGCGGTAATTGCAAGGGCAACGTTTGAAGATGACCTTTCATGTCATAGATGGGATCTGTATCATAACTAAATGCATCCCACCCATGTCTCCCAACATGTATGAACTCGTCGAAATCAGCTATGTCAGTATCAGTATCATAACATGGAGGAGTCAAAACATCCAATACTTTTTCACTCTTTGTGTCATAAGGAAAAGAACCATTTAAAACTTGGAAGGGGGAACAATGTACCTTGCTTAATACTTCTTGCGTAAGAGCTTCAAGTATTTGGATAGCACAATCAGATGGAAAATTTGCCTCTGCATCTTCAGTCTTAAGACATAGGGGATCTGGCTCATCCAAGGGTTCCACTCCTTCTTCATTCTCTGAGTCATAAAACAAGGTATCATCAAAAGAATCAAAATAACTTACCTCATTTTCTTCATCTTGTGTAGGAGTGACAGGATCTTGGAGAGCTTCATCAGGCTGAGGAGTGATTACTGGTGCTTCATCCTCATAATTCTCGTTTCCAGTTACATCTTCATTGCATTCTATTAGATTATGGGAGATATCTTTTTCCTCTTCAAGGGGTTGATAATTGTCTTCACAAACCTCGTCTCCTACATCAGAGGGTCCTTGGTATTGATCACAATAAGCTCTTCTGAGATCATCTACAATCTCAGTGGTGAACCCTTTGTGGTGTAAGGTTACCATGAGGTTTTGAAGGACATCTTCATACGTCTGCAAATCTGGCTTAGTAAATTCAATAAACTTGCTGATGAGGTGTATGAAAGATGATATACCCCTGTCCTTGCAACAATTCTTAAAACGTTTTTGTAAGTAGGATGACAGGGTGAGAAAAAACAACTTTATAAGAGCATATTCTCCTCCCAACCTGATCTCGCTCAAATGCTCCAAAAAATTTACTATGTGAGGAGCTGGGAGCCCCAAAAACGTTGGAGAGTTGTCTAACCATTTATTATCAAAGTAATTTGGGTATCCTTGAAGACTTCTGAAATCAATACTTGGATACATTTGTTCCCAGTATGCCATGATCCCATAACGCGAAAATATCACAGAAGGTAAAGTGGCACGCTAAGAAAAATCAATGGAGTCGCTAGATAGTTTTCTTGAAACTACCAAAGAATAGGGGGAAAAAGGTAGTGGAGTCACTAGGTAAGCTTGTAAGAAAAGGTTTTTGAGGCAAGGCTTACCAAAGGTTTGTCATTGAGGAAGACTGACTCAGTTGTCCCCGGCAACAGAGCCAAAATTGTTCGACAACACATGTATTCCAACAGAGGACGAACACCTTCAGTAACCACTCACATAACCAGATCAAATATCAACACACCGATGTTTTCACGTGGTAAAACCCCTACGGGGAAACATCCACGGCCCCATCCAATGCGACCACTTGGAGCAGTTTATTAATGCAAAGAAAAAAGATTACAGAGAGATTTTACAAGAGAGTTTCTCACAATCGATCATCGACAAATGACCCTCCATGCTCTTTAAATAGAGATCATGGACCAATCGGGTGTTAAGCCATAGATCAATGGCCGTTAAGATCGAGGAGAGTATG
>ML780320.1:198183-218349 GCA_009831015.1 Picea engelmannii | reverse complement strand
CTATGTCGGGAACATATCGTGACCGTCGGATTTCCTAACTACAAATGCATACTAATGCATACTAAAGAAACACACTTTTAGCTAACGACATATTAGACCAAGTAGATCTTAACTAACTCCTAAGTGTCTAAATATCCTAACAAAAATGTTATCGCTCAGTTTGTAGTCTAGGTCAAGTAGCTGGAAGGTATGGACCAAACTGGCATAACAGGAGCTTCGCCACCCACTGTCACCTCGATGGGGGCTCTTTCTATCTAGGGTGGCTAATCCCAAGGGAGACGTCCCTATTAATCTGGGGTATTGAAGGAAAAGGATCAAGGGATTAAGGCTCAAAGGTCAAAGTAGGCTTTCCTTTCACAGATTACTGCCAAAAAGATAGTCAAGAAGAAGATAAAACCACAGTAGAAGCACCTGTTTGCAAGACAAGGCAATAATAAAACTAATACATGCAAATAGTGGTTAATGCTTCAATTGTCAATGACTATCAATATGAAACACACATGAGCATAAATAAACGTAATTATTGATGAAGTCAATGATTGCAATAAAGGGTATGGCTTATAATATTACTTCTTCAATAAATCCAAAATGATAGAGCATTCAATGTACAAAATCAACCCTTGAATTATCACAACGCATTCAATACCATAAATATGCTCACATATAATGTTGTTGCGTCAAGCCTACTAAGGGTAATGTCAGCCCTATTCTAGGTTAGTTTTGCTAGACTATGAGATGTATGTTTTGCTAATTAGGCCAATGAAAATAACCAATATTTCAAAGCCTAATCCTATGATGACGTCATGCCTCTCTTGAACTCTTGTTTGACATAAAACGTTGTGGCTTTGTCATCTAGCAATAGAATTTGAAATATTGGTTATTTTCATTGGCCTAATTAGCAAAACGTCCATCTCATAGTCTAGAAAAACTAATCTAGAATAGATTTGACATTACCCTTAGTAGGCTTGACGTAGCAACATTATATGTGAGCATATTTATGGTATTGAATGCGTTGTGATAATTCAAGGGTTGATTTTGTACATTGAATGCTCTATCATTTTGCATTTATTGAAGAAGTAATATTATAAGCCATATCCTTTATTGCAATCATTGACTTCGTCAATAATTACCTTTATTTATGCTCATGTGTGTTTCATATTGATAGTCATTGACAATTGAAGCATTAACCACTATTTGCATGTATTAGTTTTATTATTGCCTCATCTCGCAAACAAGTGCTTCTACTGTGGTTTTATCTTCTTCTTGACTATCTTCTTGACAGTAATCTATGAAGGGAAAGCCTACTTTGACCTTTGAGCCTTAATCCCTTGATCCTTTTCCTTCAATACCCCAGATTACTAGGGACGTCTCCCTTGGGATTAGCCACCCTAGATAGAAAGAGCCCCCCATCGAGGTGACAGTGGGTGGGGAAGATCCTATTATGCCAGTTTGGTCCATACCTTCTAGCTACTTGACCTAGACTACAAACTGAGCGATAACATGCATAACATTTGGCTCTCTCAAAAATGATAAGCCAAAGTAGCTCTTTGTTGTAGTTGTGTATGCACATCTTCATTGTCTTGAAAATTAGTTCTATGTCATCCAATCTTGTCCCACAATGTCTCCAAAAGTCCCTTGAGCAAGGAGAACATGTTATTAACCTCTTGGTACTGGTGATAAAGTGTGAAAATAATTGAATATCTAATTAACTTAATTTGCAGATTGTCTTTTTTTTTTTTTTGAGTTTCAACAAGTAATGAAAATTGTCAAAAACAATGATAGTATTCATGTCCAAAAATATATTATGGCTCTACAACATTGGAGAATTAAGTCGTAAGTTCCATATGCCTTTTAATTAAGTCATAAGTGCCATATGCCTTCTCACACTTTCCTAGGTTTATTGGCTTCTCAATGTCATGCTTCCCTAAGTCTATCTCGCTTCAAGGTTCCTTCACTTTGCATTGTTTATGGTACGTTGTAACATGTGTTTTAGGAAAGACAAGCATTGATGACCTTACATTGACACATTGTATCCATCCATTTTTGTAAGTAAAATTAATCGAGAGACTTCTAATTGTGCTTCAACTTAACAAATCAATCATTCAAATGTCGTTGTGTGTCACTAGATAGAAGTATCATGGTACTTCATCAAGCTTTCTTGAACTTGTTTCCTATATGAAGATGGTTTTAATAAATTTTAATGGTTTTAAATTTAGATATAGGTGCATTGTACTTTTCATATTTATTCCCTTGTCTTATTACTACTTTAGATATAGGGGATAAAATTTACATATAGGGGAAAACTATCAATTTTGTTTTTTAACCTACAGAAGGCGTGGCAATAGCGGCAATAGTTCGTCGCAAGTATGGCATATGCGTCGCAAGGTATTGATAGGTTTTTTTACTCTGCCACACTTGTTCGTTGCTATTGCGATGATCTTTCATCACTACTTGCTACAATTTCTCGTTGCATGAATGGCATCTATGTCGCAAGCTAGTGGTGGGGTTTTTACTTTAGCACGCTTTGTTATCGCTATTGTCACACTTATTCGTCACTATTGCCACAATTTTTTCATCGGAACAAGGTATGCATATTTTTAGGATGGTGACACACGATGGTCTTATTTCATCTCTGTTTCCACGAATAATGAATGCGTGGATATAGCGATGAAAACATTTCCACAAAAAAAATTGTTTTCCTTCGTGGAAAGTACGACAGATATGTGTGGCAATAACAATGAAAAACCGTGGAAAATTTGGTCATATGTAGTACCGAGTTTAATTATTCGTGTCTTGTTATTGAATATTTGAGCACACCAGATACAAGTTCCTTGTAGTCAAAAACAATATCTACAGAACCGACATTGACAAGCTCTATGATCTAGAGTTTGTTTGCTTTCATTTCTTTAGTAGTCTTTCTCAAGAACCATCTGTAGGAGGTAGACTAGTGGAAATTCTTGTTGTATTTAGCAAGTGAATTGAAAATATTACCACAAAATGGCTTGGTTCTCTTTCTATTTTCTATATGAATGTTTTTTAGATCGACCTAGCATACATGGGGATTACAAATAATAGATCACCAATGCCAATTTGATTTAAAGCTAAGTTCATTCCACATATTTAGTATGATGTCCTTTCCACACATATGAACTATTTTTGGAACATGCGTAATCATAATTAGAAACCACTAAGTAATGCATATAAAAGTGTGACATTTTCTTTGCATTATCCATGATTTCCATGATCTCTTCATAAGTCGGTGCAAATCAACTTGTCATAAAATCTTCCATTTTACTGCAAGTTACACCGATTTCCAGAATCGATGCTGGAAATGTATCATATGTATAAAGGATTTTAATTATAGAAAATATGCATGTGCCATATGCAAAGATAATATAGTAGAAAAAGAATTTGTTCAAGGTCGAAAAGGGCTAACTAAAGAGGCATTTAGTAGAGATATTTTTGGGATGTTCCTACATGTTCAATTAGTACATGGTTTGGATTGTAGTTTTCTACAACTTCGATATTAGTTATAAATTTACAGTCATTGTCACCTGACAATTTATACAAAGTTAATGTTCATGTTAATTTTGTCGCTATTGTCATGCTTGTTCGTCACTATTGCCACAATTGTTTCATCGGAACAAGGTATGCATATTTTTAGGATGGTGACACATGGCAGTCTTATTTCATCATTGTTTCCACGAATAATGAATGCGTGGATATAGCGACGAAAAAAGTTCCACAAAAAAAAATGTTTTCCTTCATGGAAAGTGTGACGGATATGTGTGGCAATAACAATGAAAAACCGTGGCAAATTTGGTCATATGTAGTACCGAGTTTAATTATTGTTGTCCCATTATCAAATATTTGAGCACATCAAGATATGAGTTCCTTACAGTCGAAAACAATAGCTATAGAACCGACATTGACAAGCTCTATGATCTAGAGTTTGTTTGTTTTCATTTCTTCAGTAGTCTTGCTCAAGAACCATTTGTAGGAGGTAGACTAGTGGAAATCCTTGTTGTCTTTAGCAAGTGAATTGAAAATATTACCACAAAATGGCTTGGTTCTCTTTCTATTTTCCATATGAATGTTTTTTAGATCGACCTAACATACATGGAGATTGCAAATAATAGATCACCAATGCCAATTTGATTTAAAGCTAAGTTCATTCTAGGTATTTAGTATGATGTTCTTTCCACACATATGAACTATTTTTGGAACATGTGTAGTCATAATTAGAAACCACTAATTAATGCATAGAAAAGTGCCACGTTTACTTTTCATTATCCATGATTTCCATGCTCTCTTCATAAGTCGGTGCAAATCAAATTGTCATAAAATCTTCCATTTTACTGCAAGTTACATCGATTTCTAGAATCAATGCTGGAAATGTATCATATGTATAAATGATTTTAATTACAGAAAATATGCATGTGCCATATGCGAAGATAATATAGTAGAAAAAGAATCTGTTCAAGGTCGAAAATGGCTAACTAAAGAGGCGTTTAGTATTGAGCTTTTTGGGATGTTCCTACATGTTCAATTAGTACATGGTTTGGATTGTAGTTTTCTACAACTTCGATATTAGCTATAAATTTACAGTCCTTGTCACCTGATAATTTATACAAAGTTAATGTTCATGTCATATTCTTTAAATCTAGTAACTAAGTGTGTCTATCGCCCCTATGTGGACTGTATATTCTATACATGTGTTTCTTTAAATGTACTTTGAAATAGATGAATGTTATAAATAGTATATTGTGAAGGTCACATTTATTTAAAGGCCAACTACATAGGGCATATTTAGTAACATGGGATGTTTACAGGTTACTTGGCTACCACTACACGAAATGAATAATACAAGGCATTGTACAACTCATAGAAATACACGACATTTACTTCACATAGTTGCTTAATAACCTTTGTTTTTTCGTGGATCTGACCAATCTAACTGTTGTAAATCACTTGGTTACCATGTGAATCAAATTTCTTGTCAATATCTATGGTTCCAAATGGACATTTACTTCACAAAATTTCTTAATAGCCTCCATATTTTTGCAAGTCCGACCAAATCTACGTTCCATAAATGAATTGAGTGTCAAACAAGTTAGGTTACTTCTTAGAATTCACGGTTCTGAATTATTGTGAATGCGATAGTGAGGCATCCCCGGACTGGGTGAAACATTGTTTCCTTCTAATTGTGATGTCTCTGCAAATACTATATGAAATTTTTTTGGCAATGCACTACGTTTTAGAAATCTTGTTATCAAAAAAAAATTTCATTGTAGTGATTATTGACAAATTCTATAGTCGTATACACATTGCACGACTAGTGATGTATTCTACAAATATACATTGGATTGTTGATATTTGCAGTTTCAATATTGGTTACTAATTTAGGTTCTTGGTCATTTAACAATGTGGAAAAAGTACATGTCCATGTCATATTGTTCAAATTTGGAAACAAACTATACCTATGGATCAAGGTTGGAATTTAAAATTTGTCTAGCCCATCAAATTTGACGTTTTATACAATTCATATTCCCATTTTGACACATTAAAGGAAGAATGTTGATGATTTCTTAGAATTTTTTATCGTACTTGATATGAAAATTGCCTCGTGATCGACAATTTTCTCGTCAAATTCCAGCCCTACTGGGATATGTGATGGATACCCTATGCAGAGAAAACTGGTGGTTTCTTTTCTTATTTTATATACTTGTCCTTTCTTCGATCTACTTTTCTATACCTGAAACATGCGAACAATACGTTATGGAAGTCCAATTGGTTTATGCCAAACTTGAAATTCACTTGACACTACCTATGAATAACCTCTTTCACATCGCAAATCAAACAAATAAAGTTGGAAGAAATCACTTTGTTACTGAGAAAATTAGGTACATTGCGAGAAAGAGGCACACACAACAATTGCAAATGCAAAGTGCCTCAACCAAACATTTGTGGCTTTTTTACATAGTTCAACTTTGTTCCCAACCATGAATTTTTTTGGTCTATGTTTTGATTGGCCCTTCAAAATAATCCTATGCTCGAAGGCACAAGAGATAATTATTTTTCATTAATTTATTATATAAATTACTATTAATATTAATAAAGTTATGCTGGAAACCACAAAATATCGTTATCCGTCATTTGAGAATTTTAATAATATAATAACTATATAACTGAATGAAGAATACCATTATGCTAATCACATAATATGATTACCTATTAATTAATAATTAATAATTAATAATAATAATAATAATTATTATTATTAATTATTATTAATAATATTAATAATGTTATGTTGGTAGTGACAAGATATATTTATGTGTCATTTGATATTTTCAATAAATATAATAATTATATAACTGAACCAAGAATATTGTTATGCTAGTCACATAATATGATTACCTATATTTCTATTTAAAATTATCCTATATATATATATATATATATATATATATATATATATATATATATATATATATATATATATATATATATATATATATATATATATATATATATATATATATATATATATATATATATATATATATATATTGTTTTCATTAATATAGATAATAAAAAAGCATAAAATAAAGATAAAATACCAACTATAATAATAAAAGAAGATCTTATTACGGTGTTTATAATGGAAATTTAATTATATAGTTGTAACCGATAGTTGGAACGAGTGCATGTACGAGAATTTAATAAGCAATTTAGTTATGTAGTTGTAGCGGATGGTTGAAACATATACATGTACATGTGTGGAACATGTGCATGTGCGACTCTGGAAGTTTCAATGTACTTGTCCCAGAGAGCCATGTTGTATTTACTAAGTGTTTGTTGTGATGAAGATGTATAATTAAGGTTCATTAAATTAATAATTAATTTTTTATTAAATTAATAAATAATTATTAATATTTTTAATTATCTGTATAAGATTTAATTATCTATATAAGACCATGTAAACAAGTTTTGAGAATTGTTTTTATACCAACTAACAAACATCATTATCAAATACTATGTTATAATCCTTAGCGACAATTTCTATCATTTACAATAATTTCAATCACGTACAAAAATTACTACATTGCCTTTTATGTGTTTTATTTACCAAGTATTTTCTATGCGGGAATATACTTGTGCAGAGGTGTGGAAGCTATATATGTCCCGACTATACGTCTCTATTGGAGATGTATAGTTATCTTTTATTAAATTTATAATTAACTTTTATTTTTAACATGTAAAAATTATTTTGTTAACAATATCAATATGCATAATAATACTCTGTTATCCATAACATTGGTAACTATTAGAATGAGTATTAGCTTCACAATGATATACCTGTGCATAAGTATAGAATCTATATATGTTCGGAGAATATGTTTGTGCTGAGGAGATATAATCAAATTTCTTCACAGGTACTGTCAAATATTTTTTATTAGATTAATAAATAACTATTAATCTTTTAATTATATATATATATATATATATATATATATATATATATATATATATATATATATATATATATAAGATCTATGTTAACTATATGACTGTGCAAAATATACACATAGGCTAAAGGCAGAGACATTGAAACAACAACGATCCTCTCATAGTTTCGAAAATGATTAAGCAAAAAGGATTTTGACTAAGTAATTCTAAAGAGATATTGGGTTGAAAAAAAAATTTGACACAAGATTTGCATCTAGACTTTTTCATTGCAATTTATTACCTACTTTCCATTCTTTATTTCCAAATCGCAGCAAACCACACTACCATAAATTCTTTGGTTATAGTGCAAATTACCTCACTCGTTAGAATATTTTTTGTGAAACTATTAAAGCTTGTCATATTTGAGAATATTCTTGCATATAAAAATGTTAATTCATATATGTTGTCTATTACTTAAATGGGTTTGAGAAAAATTTGTCAGTCGTGGAAAACACCCTTCAAATTGGAACATGGTCTACATTTGGTCCATAGAAAAACTATTAAAATAAAATGATATGAATAATATTGAAATAAATATAAGCAATATCTTGTTAAACTTGATCAAGAGAGCTAAAAAAATGAGGCAAAGAATGAGCAATATTGAGGAATGAGCTCCATGTATATTTCATTGGCGATAATGTTTTTCCCATAGTTAATCTACTTCTTCTACTTTATAACTATTATACTAAGTGTTTGTTGGTTGGATATTTGAATTCTTAATTCTTCTAGGGTTGACCCAGGTTTAGATATGAACATGTTGACTACAAAACCCTCTAAAACTATCGGCCCTCCTGGTAAACTAGAAGGCAACGCTGTGCACAGGGTGCACAATGCAGTATCACCCGAGAAAACTCTATGGGTGACTGCAATACCCAGGTGTTTTTAGTCTAGGAATGAATGGGGATCTGGGAGTGTATTCTATTTTTTTTTATGCATTAAACTTGTCATTGATTCCAATATTTCTAAGATTCATTCATCTTTTAGCCTTATTCATGCATGCTAATACATCTAGTTATTCATTTATTCATATAATACATCTAGTTATTCATTTATTCATAAACTAATCATTGATAAAAAGTAAACATTCAAGAACCATTACACAGAACACAAGTTTTACCATGCTTCACCCCCTCCTCCTAGGCTACTTCCACAAAGATTTGGATTCTCTTCTCTTTTATTTAGTTTGCTGCAAAATCTGGCACTGCGCACATTACATCTTTAATCATACAATCATGATGAGGTTAAAGAATCTTCGTGAGGTGGATTAGATAACACTAGGCTCCTTATCTTTTGACCTAACCCTCAAAATATAGCTTATTTGACTCTACTACACTTCAACAAATTTCAACAACAATTATCAACAATCTTTAGGCACTTAACCAACCTCTAACCTAGACCTCCCATGTTATTATTTATACTATTTTTCAAGATTATAGCCATTACAATACTTATCAAAAACCCTAATCCTAACATGGTTAGGCTTTCCTACCTTCATGCCACGTTGTTTTTTCTCTTGCATGCTTATTTCCCTTCTTTTTCTACATGCTTCTTTCTTGCCAGTTGTTGCACATACTCCAAAATTAGGTCTTTCCAAAAATAGATATTTTCTCCAAAAGTAGGCATGTGCCCAAAATAACCTTCCTTCTCAAAATAGGTCTATGCCCAAAAGGCCCCCAACATAGACATGTGGCTCATCCCAACCCACTCAGGTAATGTATGCTCCTTGTACTACCATGTCCAAACTATGGAATTTTTCTGCTAGTTCCTTTCCTTTTTCCCTAATCTGTGAAACGTTTCTTGTTAGCATCTCCACAGACTGCATTGTTATATCCTCCTGCATCAATGTTGTGCCCTCTTTCTATGCTTATGCCATACTTTTCTTATCTTTCTCCAACTGTGCAATCATTTGTGTTGCTTGTTCTTGAAGGGGTTCCAATTCATCTTGTCATTCTTGCTTATTTGTCTGCGCTATTTTCAAATCTATTTGTGGAGTCTTCATTTCTTGACTGCCCTTCAAGTGCTCTGTGTTGCTCATTGTTTTCTGCCATTGCTTTATCTCTTGTATGGCATCGTTGATTCTCTCCTCTTCTTGTTCCCACTGTTGGACCTTCTCGTCTTCTTCCAGGATATTCCATATCTACACAGCTCTGTCAAACAAATCTTCTACTTCCCTTGCTTCTTTCTCCATCTCAGCTATATGTAGTGCAGATTGTTGTTCTCTCTATTCTTAGACCTCTGGAGGAGTCATAGGATTGAGCCTTTCTTTGAGCTCCTCAATTTTCTACTTGTATATGTCAATTGATTGTGAGATTATGTTGATCTTCTCCTTTTCACTCATGTTAGGTGCTTTCACGTTGTCTGTGATGCGATCATAAACCGATGTTAATCTCCATTCTAGTTTATATGTGTGTCGTTTCACCTCCTCTTTCTCTGAATTTAGTTGGTCTCATGTTATTTGTAGAATTTTGATGACTCCTCTACCCACCTCCAAGTTGGTTGCATACGCTCAGGCCCTAGATTGCACTTATTGCATTACATTGACCTGGAGTTCGTACAGTGCCTTGGTGGGTATTTGTGCCATGACAAATTCAAATTGATCCAAGTCCCCCATGGATTTATACACAATATCCTGATCCATTCTAATCACTGGGAACGTGAATTTAAATGTCTCCCTACCTTAGACTACGAACTGCACTGTCTCCTCTCCTTTCTATGCAAGGGGTCACTGTGTCTTTTCCTGTTGTTGCCTTATGGCCTATGGTCGTGCTAGACTTCATAATTGTTGGATATTTTCATGGAATTCTATGGCATTGGACATGATCTCTTTTCATTGTTCCTCTACAATGAAAACCACTTCCTCCTCCCTATCTTTGACCTTGTCTGTGACTAACTCCACATTATCCTCTGTCAGGGTGATGACTGGGTCTTCCATGACATACTTTATTTTCTTGCGTACCTCTTTTTCCTTTGTTGTCTTCCTTATTGTCTGTGAGGGTTGCGCCCCACTTGTTGTACCCTTGACCCTCTCTTCTCTAGCGTTTGGAGTATCTCCATTTCTAGTTTGTGGTTGGCTTCTTATCCTTGTTGTTGTTTTCCTTGGGCGTTTCGGTACTGCGCTGCTTCCGGTTGGATGATTCCATGCTGTAGCGTTTCTCGTATTATCGACTGGGTTGTTTTTTATTGCTGAGGAACCTACTTCAACCTTGTCCTTAGGCCTAGAGGATTGCATCATGACTGGCCTTGTTGCTAGTTTTGATACTAGAAGATGCCACTGTGCAGGCCAGTCTTTGACTATACAGTCCACCTCTTCCTTGGTGATGCAATACTGCATTTCTAGCCATGCCTTCCTTGGATCCCTTGTGACCTGGATCCACATGTGGTGTCGGGATGCCTTGAGATTGGATATCCCTTTTGTTTCCTTGATCAACTCCACAAGTATGTGACATACATTAGATGTGTGTTGTTGTATCTCTTCCAACAAAATTGTAAAAACTCTTTTGTTTGCTTGTTGCATTTTGTTATCCTTGGCATGCCAGAGGGACTCATATTTGGCCGTATAACATTTCCACTTCCCATCCAAGAACACTGATAATTTTTTCTCCTACCATCCTACCAACGCTATTAGAATGATCAACAAGGAGTAATGGAACTCAGTTCCATTGTCCTGCACATCTCTACAGTCTACCAAAAACTGGTTCAACGGGTATGGTGCCCAACTGAACATTACTCCTTTTGTGCACTGCGCGACTATTGAAATAAAACCTGTTGGCGCTTATTCTTTTTGAAATTTCCTCAATAGTTTGCAATCCATAAGCTTGTTGGAGAACCTTGTTGCATTATCGTTCATATAATTGAATATAATGCCTCTATTACCCTGACTAGTGCCAAACTGTGCTTTGACCAGCTTTGTTATTTCCTTCTCATGCACCTTTTTATCCATGTATTCCTTTGCCTACACACCGAATGTCGGTAGTCCTGTGATATTGGAAATTAGTTCCACATATATCTTTACTAGCCTATCCATCCACATACTACCTCCATGTACGCGGGTGACTAGTTGTTTGATGTAGATCCCAATGTTCTTACCACACCAAAAATGTGGTATATCCAATAGGTTCACAATGCCATAGTTATACAACCTCTATATCCACTGCACGAGATGAATTATTGGTTTACCCAGTGGTCGAATTTCCTATGTGTTTATTAAATAAGTATTCTCAACCAAATCTAGGAATTTGGCCGCATCATGCACATCATGGTCTGCGTACCTAAGTTTTGGTACCTTTCCCAACACATCATCCACAATGATCAATATGTCTGGGAGATATGGGAGTGTAATATCCATGGTGTCTTGCACCTTTCTTTTATATCCCACAATAGATGGACCTGCCTTTGCGGTGTCTACATCCGCTTCTTCCCTTTTGGACTCTGGTTGATCGGTGATATCCTCAACCAAAACTTCCTTGCCTTTGTGGGTTTTTCATGGTCCCATTGTTTCATCAAGTTTCACATGCGTCTTAGGGTTAGGGTCCAGAATACCATTTTGAGCCTCAGAGCTCTGCCCTATTTCCCCTTGTTGCACTATTGATGTTTCCTCTTCAACCCGTGTCAGGCTGATTAATTTTGTGTCCTAGGTGGTGACATCTTCCACCTCAACCACATTTTTGGGCTGTCTCATTCTTTCCTTGTGCCTCTGACCATGCCGAGTAACCCGTACATACTATCCTAGATCGACAAACTTTGGTAGGGTCATCTTATGTCTAAGTTGCACACTCACTTGCTTCTTTGTAAAATTCTAGCTAGGGCACACTCTTTGTATTTCGCTCTGTGCTAAAAAAGCGCTAAGTGTTGAAGAAACGTGTGATTTCCTCCTTTTATAGACCTGATCATGTTGATTTTTCACTTTTTGCATGCATTTGCATTGAGTGTAATTTTTCATGCACATTGTCTTTCGATATTGTCGCAGTAATTGATGTGCGCGAATTTTTCCGTTCATTCTTGTGGTGCAGTCAACTTCTACATATTTTTGTGTTTTTCTTCCTTTTTCTATTTTTGTATTACTTTTTTCTCCTTTTCCCCCTTTTTATTTATTTTTATCATTTTTCTGTCCTAATCTCTTGTATAGTACACTATATACATTCCTTTCTCACTGCGCTGTCACTTTTAAGTATTAGTAGTTCGACTATCCCTGTATAGTTTCAGTCGACTACCATTGATAATTCCTTTAAGTTTTGTTCCTCCCAATTCCTTTAGTTGTATAGATCCCCCATCTATGATAGTATTTACTTCATTGGCCCTAGCCAATGAATTCTAAACTTCCCAGGGTGTTGGAAAAATTTGTTGTCATAGAGCATGACTAGGTCACCCTTCTGAAAACTCTTTTTTTTAATATTTCTTTCATGCCAGGCTTTGTCTCTTGATTTTTGTACTTCATGGTGAAATCTTGCTAGAATTTTGTCCTCTTACATTTCCATTAGTTTACTTAACCTTTCATGTACTACATCCCTTTTTTTCATGTTGGTAATTATTGCTACACGTAGACTGGGCACCAAAAATTATAATGGCACCACGGCTTCCTTCCCACACACCATTCTAATTAGTGTCTGTCCTGTCAACTTATTACATGTGGTCCTATATTCCCATATAATTTCTGGTATCTTCGAGTCCCAATCATCCCTGTTGACTATTGGGCCCTTCATTTTTGATTAAAAGAAGTTGCACAAGAAATACTACAATTCCATTTTTTCTTAGCAAGTTGTGTAAGCCACAAAGGAGTTGGAAAATAGAGAAAGAGAGGAAAAAAAAAGTGGTTAGAGAGACAGTGCAACACCAGTGAGGTTAAAGAATTTACAATAGAACAAGAATAAGAAAGCATTGAAAGTCTCAAGCTAGAAAATCCTAATTAGCTTATATATACGAGATGTATATGATTGTAAAGGGTAGGTGTAGTCAGGATTATCATTCAATCCATCTAGGTTTTGTGATTGTAATTAATATCCATTTTGGGAAAAGGGTATATAGAACTTTGATTAATGAGTTCGGAGCTAGAAACTCTTGTAACTGATTAATGAATTGTATCTCAGAAACCTTTTGGCAATAATATATGGAAGGACCTACAATTTTGAAATATTCTGTGTAATTCTCTGTCTATGTATATGAATTGTCATTTTACTTTACTTCTGTAAGTCTGATGAGATCAATATGTGATAGTTGTTTACAAATGTTGTTGCAACTCGGTTGTATTTACTATTAGTTATGAATGGGTTTAGATATTCTCTCTGTTAGTTCATCTTGCGCAAGACTATGGTGAATCTTGAAGATTCTGGAGATCTACCTAAGTATTCGCCTTTCCCTTCCCTATATTCTTGTCTTAGTTGTGCTTTGGGTGAGACTTATTCTCTCTAGAGAAGATGAAAATGCAAGCACTCTAGACTACTCGATACCTTTTGTTGGTAACCTGAGAAGGACCCTGGTCTGATAAACTTTGTGCCAACAAAATGGTTCCATTGTTGGGACTTGCGTTAAAAGAGAACCTGTAGGGAGAATGCTTTTGTAGATTCACCGATCCAATATTCACTAATGGTGGGAGAAAAATTGTGATGCATTCATATGGAAAGAAGTGGAGTTGGGAGGGAAATCTGTGAAAAATACACGGGAGGTTGTCTTTTACTCAGAAAGATCGAGTGACCAGTACGAGATATTCTAGATTACGTTTCCAGAAGAAATTTTCCATTGGATAGATAGGCTCCAAGAAGCTCCAAAATTCCAATATCGAGTCAAGAGTACCTATGATTAGGATACAAAAAATATTGCAGCTCTTCATCAACTGGATCATCCGGTAACATGAGCGATCGATTTTTGGGTCAATACAACATTGGAAGGATACATTATTGAATTTGCAGCTGAGAATCACCAATATTTTTCATGGGAAGAAGTGGATTTCAAGAAATACCCATGGGGAAGACTATTGAGAGAAATCCCCATGTTGATTAAGGTTTTCTTGATGGAGGAGGGGATGCTGACTATGTCCCCAACTAAGATGGAAGCCTAAACACCCTTGCTTACGGTGGGGTAAGTTTGGGGTGGAATCATGGCCTGAGAGAGGGGAGAGGTTTCTTTGAAAAATGGGGGAGCAAGAAGAAATGGACTCAAGGGATGAGTGAGCCTTGAAAAATCTGCCATAGTTGAGAAGTGGCAGCGCAGTAAGATAAATAAAGTAGTGAAATAGTCCGAGAAGTTGCATAAATAATTCAAACTAAGAGAAGTCGAGGACAGACATATGGGAGAGTTGTGAAAGATGAGAAGATAGGAAAGACTGGCCAATCAATGTTGGGTATGTGTCATATTATTTGCACGAGTAGTAGTGTTTGAGTGTATGATCCATGTGCACAGGGGGGTTAGAGGGGGGCAGAGCTCCCCACGTGACAGTGAAATTTTTTTTTCTACCTCAGGAAATGTGTCATGTATTTAGGAGGTTTTTCAGCACATGGTTTTTGCCGATGGTTTTCTATTTCCGGTTAAGGAATTAGGGTTTTGGACTAATATAGGTCATTGGGTTAGGTTTTTGGATGTTGTTGGCTCCTATATGTATATTTTATTGTAAACAATGTATCACAATGAATAATATATAATATGTTGGTTTTCCCGGTTTGGGTTTCCAGGGGAAAAATCTTTGTGTAATGTTTGTATTTTCCATTGTATCTTTTCTGTTCTTTTTTTGAATATCTGTTTGCAATAGATATTGTACAAGGTTAGAATTTATAATCAAATATTAAGAGAGAGAGAATCTAGAGAGAAATAAGTCCCCAAGAGGGTGGACAAGAAGAAGAAGGTGTAAGCATGGAAAAAGGAAGTCGACATAGATCTTGTAGAAGAAAGAGAAGATTTGTCCTCAATACTAGGAAATATCAGGAATCCAACTGAAGAGACCACTCTAGAGGATGAGAACGAGACCCCCCAAATCAAAGAAACCTGCCCTGAAGCTAGTGGAACCAACCCCGAATCACCCATACCCCAAGTGTCTTCTATGCAAGTGGTAAATTCTATACTACCTTCTTATGCCATTCCTGTTTCATTACAGTCAGTTAGTCAATCACAACCAGTAAGCGTGCATACTGGGAGGATATTGGGATCCCCTGGTAGATCACAACCAAGACCATTAGGTTTTATATTGATAGGAATAGTAAGATCAACAATGGATGATAATGCGAGAGGTTTGATTGCTTGATATATAGTATTATGGGGTAAGGGAGATGAGGATGTTGAGCAACATTGGTTCCTATGCGAAGCAATCTAGAGGTCCAAAGGGACTCTAGACACAAATAGGTTGGTTGAGTTCTAGACTACCTTGAGAGGTCATGCTCTCAAATGTTGCATGAAGGCTATTGATCCAGGATTTCTAGGAGTGCAAGGACAAACATTCACACTTGGACAGGTACAAATATAATTCATAGCGGAGTTTAAGCTACCTCAGTAAGAACAACAAGCTATGTTTGAGTTGCACAAGATTCAACAAAGGTAAGGTGAATCATCATGGGAATATAGTTAGAATTTTAAAGATGCTATAGGGAGGTTAGCACATCCAATTCACGAGGATCATCAAAGATAATGGTATATCCAGGGATTGCTACCTCTGACACATATTCTATTAACGAAACAACATATAGCTACTTTGAAACATGCCTTGGAACAATCAATAAACATTGAATCCATGGAAGGATATCTAGGGATCCTGAGAGTGACCAGACCCCTAACAGATGAAAAATTGGTGCAACTACAAGGACAAATATCGACATTGATAGAGAGGATTCAAGAATTGATGATACCCAGAACAAGATGACCGCAATTCTGGTGTACTGGATGTTACACAGAGTGACATCTGGTGAACGAATGTTCACGTATGAGGGGAATGATATCTCCTTGGAATCTGATGGGACCCTCACCAGGACCCTTGGGAGGAGTTGTGAAAGTATCTGCGAATTTACCAGTGCATACCCTAACCCCATCTACGAGTACTGTGAGATCTGCCAAATTCATGGGCATGGGACAAGACAATGCCCCATTATTCATAAGTATTCAACAGTACCGAATAATGTACATTATGAGTTTTGTGCATATACCACACATGCTACCAATCAATGTAGAGTGTTGTATGCACTTGCAGACAGACTAGATCGAACATCATTCAGGGTGAATGAAACCCCTTAGGGACCGAGAAGAGGTCGAGGAGGTGGCACTAGAGGAGACTTCAAAGGAGGGAGAAATGGGGGAAGAGGACCAAGTAGATGCTACAACTGTGATGAGAAAGGTCACATGGCTAGGGATTTTCCTCATTCGAGGCGACCATGTTGCTCTCACTACAGAACCAATGGGCACACAACTGAAGACTTCCCAGAGCTAATTGAAAAATGGAAAGATCAGGTACGTCAACGAGGAACTAATCTTATAAGCTCAAATATAAAGAGAGTCACTAAAGGGAATCTACCCAACATTAGCATCGTTACTCGAGGAGGAGAAAAGACTAGTGTAGATGTTGATAATATTCTTAAGATCCAGAAATTGACGCCTAAGGAGGAAAGGTATGACCCTTTAAAACATAATCTATTCTTTAAAAATACAATAGAAGTATTCCAGAGTATGCCTTCTCTAGAGATGGAAGAAAAACCCCCTTAGCCTATTGTTTATTCTAATATTGTGTTATAACCCTAAATTTCACCACACATGCTTACCTCACATCAGGCCATCTCATATCCCTTCTTTGCCAAAGCACTATTGAACAACTCTTTAAAAAACCTCTTTTATAAAGGCCCATGTGCCCTACTCCATTACTGCATGCGTGTACACACTGGCTGACCCAAAATAGCCCGCGTGGACTGACAAAAGCATGAAAAAAGGAAAGTTGTTGACGGAACAAAAAATCTATGGGTGATTTAACTGAAACTCCCAGCCATGCAAGGCCAGGAGTTTCAGTTAACTCACCCATAACTTTTGTGTTCTGTCGGCAAATTTCCTTTTTTTGTGCTTTTGTCGGTCCACGCAGGCTGTTTTGGGTCAGCTAGTGTGTACACGCATGCAGTAATGGAGTAGGGCGCATGGGCCTTTATAAAAGAGGTTTTTTAAAGAGTTGTTCAACAGTGCTTTGGCAAAGAAGGGATATGAGATGGCCTGATGCCAGGTAAGCATGTGTGGTGCAATTTAGGGTGATAATACATTGCACAAGTCCCTTCTTCACCCCCTACACCCCGAAACCCCGTAGTCCTGATAAGACAACTTGAGAAATCCAAAAATGTAGTTGACCTTTGGTTTCATTTATTTTCTGATATTCTTGAGAATGACCAGCTGACAAAAAAGTTGCGTAATGCCCTGTACCTAGTCCTAGGAACTGAAGAATCCCCAGAAACTATAATAAGGACTAATCTTCCTGAGAAGAATACTCATAGAGTGAAAAGAAGGAAAATATGATCTGGGAAAGAGTTTATATTAACAACCTAGCTAGATGAGTTTGGGATTGAATATGTTATGTTAGATCTAGGATCTGATGTTAACATACTTCCTAAAAAGGCTTGGGAAGATTTAGGAAAGCCCCAGTTGACATATTCCCCAATATAGTTAAGAATGGCCAATCAATATTGTATTTTTCCAATAGGAAGACTGGAGAATGTGGGGATAGATGTTGTGGTAGTGAAGACTGTAGTTGATTTTAAGGTGATAAAAATCATGGGAGATAAGGACCCTTATTCTACACTACTTGGTATTGACTGGGTCTATGATAATTATGCTATCATTGACCTAAATAGGGATACTATGACATTCAAAGCAGACATAATCAAAGCAGTTTATCCCTTGGATTTATATGTAGGCCCTCAATATACATAGCCAACAGACAACAATATGGAAGGAGAAGATTTGGATCAGTTATATGCTATAACAATAGGAACATGAGAGGACTACATAAATCCTACTGTTGATGGATTAGTGAGTTGGAGGAGCATACAACCAGTGGAAGAGGATTCATAACTAGCATTTGATAGTTGGTAGAGAGGTTCATATGAAATATTTGCAAGGACATGTAATGTAAAGTTTCATATGAGAGGTTCATATTTGGTAGAGAGGTTTATATTTGAAATATTTGGTCGAGAGGTTCATATGAAATGTAAAGGTTACTGTCAACAGTACCTTTCTTGAACCCTTTTTCTTGTATAAATTTGTCCAGTCTATAATACCAAGCTCGTGGTGCTTTCTTTAGTCCATATAAGGCCTTGTTCAGCTTACAAACATAATTAGGATTATTTTTCAAAGAGAATCCTTCAGGTTGCTCCATATATACTTCTTCCTCTAGATCTCCATTAAGAAATGTTGACTTAACATCCATCTGATAAACTTTGAAATTCTTATGACATGAATAAGCAAGAAATATTCTGATAGCTTCCAATCTTTCCACTGGTGCAAACGTTTCATCAAAGTCCTAACCTTCAAATTGTGCATATCCCTTACAGACCAATCTGGCTTTATTTCTAACAACTTGTCCTTTTTCATTCATTTTATTCTTGAACACCCATTTGGAACCTATTACATTCTTATCTTCAGGTCTAGGGACCATCTCCCAAGTATTTTTCTTCTCAATCTGATCAAGCTCTTCATTCATTGCTCTAATCCAATTATCTTCCTGGCTAGCTTCCTCAAAATTTTTAGGTTCAATCATAGATAAAAAGGCAACATGAGATTGTTCTGAGTATTTAATCAATTTACTTCTTGTCTGAACTCCTTCATTTATATCCCCAATTATCTGATTTTCAGGATGATTCTTTCTAATAATTCTGAGAGGTGATTTTGCTTCTTTTTGCTTATTTGTGTCAGTTTGAATATTCATATCTTCATCTGATCCAGACTCTTCTCTTTTTGATCCTTGGACCTTTTCATCTTCATTTTCAACCGTATCTTTTGTTCTTGGTTCAACAATGCTTACATTTCTGACTGGGATTTCTTCATCAACTTTTATGTCTATACAATCAACTAGTTTGTGCAGTCTCTTATTGTAGCATATGTACCCTTTACTATTTGTAGCATAACCCAAGAAGATACCTTCATTATCCATGTCATCATATTTGTCAATATTTTCATCATTGTTCTTGATATAACATGCACTCCCGAAAACTTTAAAATGCTTGATTGAAGCAGGTCTTCCAAACCAAAGTTCATAAGGGGTCTTGTCACTGTGTGGTATGAGATGAGCTTTGTTAAGGATATGAATAGTTGTATGAATTTCTTCCACCCAAAATGTCTGAGGTATGTTCCTTTCATTCATCATTGATCTTGCCATTTTCTGTACTGACCTATTATGCCTCTCAACAACTCCATTTTTCTGTGGAGTCCTGGGAATTGTGTACTCTCTTTTGATCCCATGTTTATCACAGGACTCTTTGAAGTTCCCAGAACTAAATTCTCCTCCTCTATTAGACCTTACTGTCTTTAATATTTTTCTTGTTTGATTCTCAGTTAGAGCCTTAAATAGTTTGAATTTTTCAAATGCTTTAGATTTTTCTTTCAAAAAGGCAACCCAAGTTAGTCTAGAATAGTCATCAATAATCAACATAAAGTAATTTTCTTTTCCTATACCTTCTTTCCTTGATGGTCCACATAGATCCATATGTACTA
>ML780320.1:139353-183042 GCA_009831015.1 Picea engelmannii | reverse complement strand
ACAATAATCGGGAATGCCAAAAGTCCTAGACATCCAAAAACCTAACCCTAGGAGATGAAGCGCCAAAAGTCATGTGGGCCCCGTTTGGGTAAGTTGGTGCATCAACTTCCCAGGGTCGTAACTTTTGCATACGATCTCCGTTTAGGCGTGTGATAGCTTGTTGGAAAGGTATTGTCGAGGAGATTCATTTTGGGGGCTCAATTATGCCTTCAGCTATCATTGAGAACCTCGATCTCAAAAAATCTTCATTTAGGCCCTCAAAATGGCCCCGGAAGTTAAAACCTGCTAAAAATAGTAAATTGCCAAAATGGCCAGAAAACTATTTTGAGCCATTTGGAAAAGGTGGGTGGCCCCCGATATCCACCTGGATCAGTTTGCTTGCTTTCTTACTAGATTTTTAGCGTGTGTTGTTTTTTTTTCCTTACACGCCTTAGGTTGGATCCATTTTTATGGTGTTTGTACCCAGAATGACCAATGAAGAAACCCCTACTATAGGGGAACCTTTTGTTTTTCCTTCTTACGGAAATGTTGGTCCTCCTTACATCACTACTTTGAGCCTTCCAGGTATCACAATTGGGTTATCAGTATGGTTGTTTTCCACTTAGGTAATCCCAAATGCAGCAAGTGCTTTGGTTGTAAGCACTTCCCCACAAGAACATCAACCTCATGTTGATCCTTTACCTTCTTCACCAGTAAGATATTCTTTGCCTTCTTCACTTGCAAGTTCTTCTTCCTTTTCATCTTCTTCACTGAGTGAAAGCTCTGAAGCTAGTAAGCCGATGGCTAAGAAGAAGAAGTAAAAAAGGATTAAGAAGAAGAAAAACAAGCAAGGGTCCAAACTTCCAACCACTGCCAGACATGTTGGAAAACAACTAGTTACTGTTAATCGTGCTGGGAGTGTTGATGATTCAAAGATCACCCAAACAACCCGTAAGCCCAAGTAACCTTGAAGTCCTTGTAAGGGTATCCATATTCTTTAGGATTTCCCTAGTCTATCCAAGGTTATAGAAGCATGGTATACACATGCTCACCATCCCATGTCACCAGCCTCTAAACAACATGTTGATGAACTTTCATCAACTAGTCACGATACCATTGGGAAGAAGAAAAGTAAAGTCAAGTTCCCTTATAGGTTATGTGGAGGGAGTCATCAAACTCACCTTTTCCCTCATATGGATGAAGCCTTGAAATTACTGGAAGACATGAGTGTTTCCTAGCCTCAACTTCCAGCTACTTTCCATGGGATTACTATCAACCCACCTATAGTTGATGGCATGATCAATCCAGTCCCTTCATCGATCATTCTGGTTGATCAGGTAGTCAATCTGGTCATTTTCTTAGTTGAACTAGTTGACAAAGAGGTCAAACCAATCCCATTTTTGGTTACTATTCTATTATGTCTGAGTTCGTATTGAGTGACCCAGGGTTCATGTCTGTTTGGGTTTCCAACAAAGCCTCTAAAAATATTGGCCCTCCTGGTAAACCAAAAGGCAATGAAACACATAGAGTGCACTGCGCAGTCTCACCCAAGATAGCTTTAATGGGCGGCTGTAATACTCATGTGTTTACAGCCTAGGATTGATTGCGAGGTATGAGAAATGTATATTGAAACACTATTATAACTTGTAAACCCAATATACTGTCAAATGCGAATAAATAGGAAATATAACATTAATTCATTTAGTATAGCAATATTTACTTAAAAGCAATAAAGACACACATGCATTCAATCTCATAACACAGATGTTACCATGGTTCAACCCCTCCTAGGCTACATCCACAAAGATTTGGCTCTCATATATTTTATTATAGTCGTTTTGTCACTACAGTGCCATGTGCTTCCAACTCTTCCCCGTTGGGTAAGATCTATATGAGGCAGACTAGATCGCACCAGGATCCTCAGCCTGCGATATAACCCTCAATATCTTCCCTCCTTCATCCTCTCTATCTCAACAGCTTACCCAAAATAGGTCATACAACAAAATATTACATAGCGTAACAAATCATAGATAACTAGATAAACTCGATAATCCTTCGAACCCTGAACCCCTTTATGATACCTAAGTATATATATTTATACGTTTCTATCTCTTCAGACTTTACAATACATTACCAAAACCATAACCCTAACATCATTAGGTATTTCCTGTATGCATGCATGATGTTCTTCTTTCTATCTGTCACTTTCCTCCTGCATGCTTTATTTTCCAAACTCGTCTTTCTTTCCTCTTTGGCCTACCTCCAAAAGGTCCCCAACATTGACATGTGGCTCGTCCTGAGCCACCTAACAAATATATTTGATCTCCCTGGTGACCGCCTGGAACTTTTCCTTGAGATTTATTTTCTATGTCCGGGCCTGCGTAGTATTCTCCTTGAGTATGTCCACTATCTGGACTGTAATTTTATCACTGATCAATTCTACGTACTATGCTTAGGTCTATGCTATATGTGTCTTGGCTTCCTCTACCTGTGCCAAGAATTTTTCTACCCGCTCTTGAAACGGTTCCATTTGAGCGTGATGCTCCTTCTTCTGTGTTTGTTCAATGGTGAGTTCTGCCTACAATTTCTTCATGTCCTGCACCCATTTGATGTGCTCCGTGATGGACATTTTATTTTGTCTCTTCTTTAGGTCCTGGATATATGCGATTATCCTTTCTTCTTCCTTGGCCCACTTCTGGACTTCCTGATCCTCCTCTAGATTTTTCCAAAGTTGTGTTGCATTCTTGAACAAGTCAGCTGCTATGCTAACCTATCTCTCTATCTCTTGTAGTTGTTCTACTCCTTCATGCTTCCTTTTATCCTTTACTACTGGTGGAGTAGTGGGTGTGAGATGCTCACGAAGATTCTCGATCTCCTTTTGATATTGATCGATTTCTTGCTCAATCTAATAAATAATTTCTTCTACTGTAAGTTCATCCGTCTATGCAGCCTTTGGGATCTTCTCGTATGTTCCTATGAATTTCTTCTCCAATACATTCCTGTGCTCCCTTTCCTCTTGGGATTCGAACTTAGCTTGCTCACATATATTTCCAACATGTCTCGCTTCTCCATTGCTTTATGTAATTTGGCTAATTCTGTGCATGCACGAGATTGTACCTCATGGGTAACGCTCACCTGCAATTTGTGTAAAGCCTTGGATGGTATCCGTGGAAATACCGATTGGATTTGTCTTAATTCCTTCAGGGGTGTTTTCCCCACAATCTCTTACATGCGTAGCATTCTATTTGTGATGTGGAATGTTGCACTCAACTGAGATATTGTATGAACTGTGTCGCACTTTCCTTCTTACAATATTTCCTCTATTTGCGGTGTTGATGGACTTGTTCCCATGTTGTTGCATGTTGTCTATATTCCTCAATTTTCTTGAGGAAATGTCGCATGTTTGCCATCTCCTCTTGAATCTTGTCCCTATGGTGCGCAACATTGTCAAAATCCTCAGATAGATAATCCTGGACCATTCAAGCTATCATTTCTCCATCATGCTCTGTGATCATATACTATGGAGGTTTTCTTTGCACCTTCATATTATTGTGTTCTCCTCATGTATGCATGGCTGACCTCTTATTCCCACCTAGTTCCTATGAGTTGGGACTTGGTGCGGCCCCATGCGCTGCCTCATCCTAGTTTTTTTGCACTTGAGCCTACCATGTAGTGTTCTTTTTCCCCTTCTGGGTCCTTGTCTTAGCTACCCCTTCATTTTTCTATTTTTCTTTTGTCTAGCCTGTCCTTCATTTCTTAGGAACTGGGATTTCTTGAGGTTTTGTTTCTCCCTGTCCTGCCTCTTCTTCTGTTGTCCTTTCTAGAAATCCTTGGGTGAGGACTGGAATATTCCATTTATTTTCCCAGTATTTGATCACCATGTCGATGTCGCCCTCTGTGATACAATAGCGCATTTGTATCCACTACTTACCGGGATCCTTCTGCACCTATATCCACATCGTATGTCATGTGGCCTTGAAGTTGGCGATGTCCCAATACCACACAACAACCTCTGGTGTTATTCTCCACATGTTATTGATGGCCTCCTGCAAATCGCATAGGTATCCTTCAAATATGGACCCATTCATCCTTTTATTCCTAGCATCCAATGTGGCTTTCAACAATAAATATCTCTCTCCTGGATTCGGTTTGGGTCTGGTACTAAAAGTTACATATCTTGGTTCCCTCCATCCCATAAAGGATATTAACATGATTAGCCATGAATAGTGAAACTCTGTTCCTAGATCCTTCACATCCTTTTATTCATCTAGGAACAAGTTCAAGATATAGGGTGCCCAACTCACTATGGTGCCCTCGACACACTATGCTTCAACTACGACAAACCCAACCAGAACTTCCTCCCTGCGGTATTTTATTAGCAGCTTACAGGCTAAGATTTTTGTGCCCATTTGTGTTGTGACATTGTTGATCCTCTAGATAATGATTCCTCGTGTCCCCTTGTCCATACCATACTTGTTATTCATCTCTTCTTCTAGTGCTTTCTCCTTGGATTTTCCATTAAGAAACTACGCGGGATCCATGCCCCGAGATGGAAAACCTGTTATGTTCGTAATAAGCTCTACGTCTATCAAGATGAGATTGTCCAACCATATGTCCCCTCCATGTGTAACTGATAACAATTTTTTGACGCATCTTCCTGCATACTTACCCCTGCCAAAATGAGATAGATCCAACAGACCTAAAATTCATGTTTTCTCCAACCCCGTTGCCCATTAGAGTGGATGTTCAGTCAGTTCCCCAACCAAATTTATGTCCACAGTCTCTAATTATATTCTCTTTGCAAATTCCGTAAACTTGTCTGCATCTACTACATCATGGTATGAGTATTTTAGATTGTTAATATGCCCTAGAAATCCTGATTCCACTTGTACCCCATATGGTATACGCGGTAGAATGAGGGCTGGGATAGGTTGCTTGCGAGGTGACCTAGGTACCTCCTACTTGTGTTTCTTCGGTGGTGGTTGGATCGAGGTTCTAGTGACTATCATTTGTGCTTCAGAATACCATTCTAGATAGTTTGTGAAATATTCTATTGTTACTTATGGTGGGTGTTCTGACACGGTTGTTTTAGATTCATCTAGTTCGACTACTGCTTCTATATTCATCTTCATTCCATTGACTCTCGGAGCTTCTATGGTGTTCTCTGGTTGTGCCTCCTTCAAGTTTTCTGCGTCCTGGTTTTATTTCTCCTATGCCTCTACCGGCATATCTACATTCATGGCCTTTGTTGTTGGCTATTGGCTTTCTTCCACTACAGGTTTGGGGTTCGTCGGTATTGTGTCTAGGGATGGGACTTCATCCTAGAAACAAAACCCTTTTTTGGTTACTATTCTATTATGTTTGAGTTCATACCGAGTGACCCATGGTTCATGTCTATTTGGGTTTCCAACTATTGGCACAGAGGCAGACCCAGGGTTTAGCTCCAAGAGCGCACCAACAAGACCTAACTACTGGCCCTTTCGACAACATCGGACATGCAGTCTCACCTGAAGCAGTTATGAGGGGGTTGGAAGAAAGAGATGTCTACGACCAAGGGGATATCAAGTGGATCTAACATAAGAACAACACAACATTCATATATCACTTATCTTCTTAGATCTATTCTGCACATCTACTTATCAGATCTAACATAGTATTGCAATCATAGTATATCAAGGACAAAGAAAGAATATCAATCACACACAACACAAAATATACGTGGTTCACCCTCTCTCTAGGGATAAGTCCACAAAAATGTGCTTTATAATATATTGGGATGAAGCATACAATTCTTGTCTACACTCTTAGCTAGCAGATCCTCTTTATTCTCCTCTCTTTCTCTCCCCTTCCTGTGCACCTAGCTGGACGATGGATCTTTGCACCCAGCTAAAGATCTTACAATACCAGAAGGCTCGCACACTTAGCTCTTCTCTCTCACATAGAAATAATCACTCTTAATCATCAATACAACTATACTCCACAATACCATACCAACTCAAACTAGGTCCTCATGACCTTTATTTATACATTACAATAGCTCACCGACATCCTTAAGCTGAAACCTAGGTGTCCAAAACCCTAGGTCAACTTGAACCACATTTTCAGGGCTTCGCCAGCCTGTATTTCCTTCCTTCTTGCACGGTGCTCCAAAGCATCTAATAGTGGATTTTCCAGCTTGCTGAGTTTTCCATGATCCTTCTTTCTTTCTTATATATCATACTCAATCGCCTTGTCCAATGGCTTGCTTCTCTCCATCTTTTCTTCTCTTTTTCTCACTTCGAACCAGTAATAGTCACAGTGTCTTCCGCGAAGTTTGCATTTTCCTTTTTCTTCCTTGATCTTCACTTTATTTCATAACAAAGAGCCAACAGGCCCCCAACACTCATCTGTGACTCATCTAGAGGCACTTTAGATCTGAGATTCCTATTTTACTTTGAATCCAGACTGCGCAGTGTAGCCTCTACTTTCGTCTTTATGCGTCCTTTTCCTCCTTGTACAAACTGTTTTTTTCTGTGTCTGGTACCCAATTTCAACTGCACCTGGTACTGTAATGTCCCCAAGGTCGAGCCCTGTTGTAAATCATGTTTCTGAAATGAATTGTAATTATGTTTTATAGGCTGGTGAGCAAAGTTTATATAAGCCGGTGGGCTTATGTGATTGTTAGGCTAGAGAGCCTAAGTGTTGAAGGCCAAGAGCCTGCTTTTGTATCTGTAATCATGCAGAACATTAATAAAAATATAAACACTGCTACATGCAGACCGACCACGATGAATGAGTGATGGGGGACTAAGCTTCCATAGAGTGGGAAAGGGAATAGGGGTTGGAAGGTGTGAAGAGGGGATAAGTGTTGAGCCTAGGGGCTTAAGTCCTTGGGAATAATATTTTAATATTATTCCAAAAAGACCATGTGAAATATATGTTTTATCCTAAGTTCTTTTGGAATGACAAGTGACTTCCAAATGGGGAGGAACGCATGCAGTTTCATGGGTGACAAGTGTCGAATCAAGTGTATGCAATTAAAAACTGTTGAATTGAGGTGTGATGGGGGTTCCTCCTCCATTCCACCGTCGACTATTTGAACATGAGTCCCATCTAACCTCTGCAAGATACCTTCATGCAATTTTGAAACCGGGGAAAAGGTCTGTGTTGATTCCTAAGAAAGCCGGTACATTCCTTGCCTAAATAGTTTGAGCCTGTGCATGGGATCTCTGTACACCTTATGTAATCCCGAAACCAAAACCATGAGTCTATTTCGTGATTGTTGAGCTTGTTTGGGAAGCCCGTGTTTTTTTTCCTAGTTCGCTGTTGTGGCCACGCAGTGTTGGACTGTGCGTGGCTAACTGGCCAGTGTGAATTCATGCTTAGCATGTGTGTAAACTCTCTCCAGGTGAGGGAGGTGATTGTTGTTGGAAGAGGCAGGTTGTCAGGCATGTGAACAACTCTCTCTAGGTGAGAGAGTTTGTTGGGAAGTGGTTTCTTCCAGAGAGTGTCCAACACCATCTTCCGACTCTGAGACTTCCTAATTTGGCATGTTGTCGAGACCTAGAGAGGGAGGTGTAGCACCGATGGACTTTGATTGTGAAGGTGTATACTCTCGGGCAGAACAAGTATGTGGGGAATGAGACTTTGGGAGTAGTGGGCATAAGATGGCATCCTGGGAAGAATCCTTCCAGTCATTTTGTGTTGTTTTCCCTGTAACCTCAGCCTAGCCTAGGATTCCTTACCTTAGGGTGGAGCTTAGTCCTATATTGGGGGTGACCCACTACTAAGCTTGATGAGAAGCATGGTCTAAGGCTGGGAGGTTCATGGAAGGCCTGCACATGGTTGGTGGAATTACCACCGTTTCAAAGAAAGTACTAGACAATGTTTTAATTATGTTTTGCATGTCTGTGTATTTATATTTATCATGTATTCTGCTGTGCATATGAATTAATGTTAATTCCATGGATTATTTATGTCAGCAGTAATTTTGTGTTGACTTTGAGTTTAAATTTGTTTAACTTGTTTTAAATGCATGTTATTAATTAAGCATAAAATGATGTTGTTCCGCAAAGTAGTGTCTGCCCGACCAGTGGGTTGGATGACGGTCGGGGGAGCGTTACAGAATGGTATCAGAGCCATGGTTTCGACACTGAGCCTAGATGGGCCAGATAAGTGGTCTTGGAATGAATTGTTTTTGAGAACAAATTGTGTCAAGAGGGCCAATTTCAAACCCTAGAATGTTCCTGAGTGTCAAGGAGTCACTTGACCATGTTACAAAGCTCAGGAGGTTTAGCGATATTTTAGAATCTGCAGTCGGTGTGGTATATGGCCATCGGGAGAGAGAGAGAGAGTTCAACGCATGAGGTGTTGGAGTTGTAGGATCTGTTCGGGAGGAAAGGAGAACCCTCACGACCGTCATATCTAGAGAACGTGCGCAGGGCATAAAACCCTTTGGATTTTCACAGGAGTGTGGAAATCGCAGTACGCGAAATCCCAAAATGATCTACACCATAGATCATAGGAGAGGAACTTGACCATTGGATCAAGTATATTAATAGACCGTAATTTTGTTAAGCGGCGGCCAAATCTGGGTGACCAAAATTTGTGCACCTAGATCTACGACCAGAGTTCCATTCCAGACCCCCATCATCGTTCGATCTTTAACAAGGGGAGGGGGGGGTCTGGAATTGAGCATGCAGGTTTCAACGGCTTAGATTGGGGTGCTTGAATCTATGGACAAGATCGAATTCCGGACCCCCTTTTCCTTTCTACCTTTAATAAGGGGGGGGGGTTTCGAGAATGGGTGACTTTGTGTGGGTCCCCTGAAACACTGAAAGGATATGTGCTGTAGATATGAGAGAAGTCTAACCATTGGATTTCACTTGGAATGGATGTGGACACATGGGTGTGTACCACGTGCCAGTGGGTCGAGAAGAAAAGAGAGAGTGGTGGGACATGATGACGTCACTGAGGTTGATGTGGACCCTCTTGAATGTGCCATGCACCACCATGGTTAAGGGCGACAACTGTACTATGGGCCTAGAGGGTAAGGAGATAGAAATTTCAAAAGTCGAGGATTGAAGTGACAAGATACTTGGAGTCACTTCTTCGTGAACTCTCAGGTATCGAAGACCCGAAAACCGAAGTGCCAAAATCCTGAAATCCCTACCTTGGTTGGTGACAACTGTGTTGTCGGCCCAAGGGGAGAGAGGTTGGAATTTTGGGAGCCAGGATTTGGAGAGGGAAGTGAGTGTGAGAACCTCCAGGGACCAAAACTCCGAAACCCGAAACCCGAAAGTCCCAAAGTCCCGAAATTTTCAAACACAAAAGAACCGTCGAGGATTTAACTATTGGATCCTTGTGGACCAAAAACCTGAAACCTGAAAGCGATTATGAGAGTCTCGTGGACTGAGACCCCAAAGCTAGAAGTCTCAAAATTTGTAGAGCCAAACAGAGCTCATAAAACTTAGTGGATTCGAAACATTTTTCTTATTCACACTGGTTTATGAATGCTGAAGTTTTATTAAGGGTTTAAGGCCTGAAAAACTTCGGTTGACTGCACGTTATGTGTGCATAATTCAACGAGTGTTAGGACAATCAAGTATAAAAATGGAAGAGGTGCAGATTGACTTTGAATCAGAGGATGAAAGAGAAGGAAGGGATGTTAACCTGGGAGTCGAAGGATTGAACTCCAATGGGCATGGAAGAGAATTAGATAAGGAAGGACATATGATGAAACTCATTTAAAGATTGTAGAAAGATGCCCAGGCTCACCGAGTTGATAGCCAAAAGATCATGAGAGTCAGGGATCAACAAGGTGAATTCAACTTTAAAATGTTGAAGAGCCTGGAAAGAATGGAAAGGAAATTGGAGAAGGGGAGTGACTCAAGCAAGAAAGAGAGTCGTTGGACCCCTAAGAGGAAAATAAGATCAAGAAATGTCAGGACCCCTGAGAGGAGATCAATATCGAGGAGTGGTAGCAAACATCATCATCTCTCACCAAAGCATTCCAGTAGGGAGGCACATAGTAGTTCAAGCCCATCCCCTACCTGAAAGCATAGGAGATCTGGGATGGATGAATTGAAAGGGGAGATGAATGAGATTAAGCCTCCTACATTTGATGGAGAACATAAGGAGGAAGATGCCGAAACATGGTTGCTTGGCATGAGGAAATATTTCCAACTGCAGAATTATTCCTCTCATGCAGAAGGAATAATTGCAATGTATCAACTAAAAGGAAAAGCATCCATGTGGTGGGATCAGTTTGTGTAGGTGAAACACATTAGAGAGAAATATATCACTTGGAAGGAGTTCAAGAGGTATTTTGAGAAGAAATACCTGACTAAAATATACTATGATAGAAAGATGAAGGAGTTTTTCGAACTCAAGCTAGGCAGCATGACCATTGATGAATACGAATGAAGTTTCTTGGAACTACTGAAGTATGTTCCATTCATCAAGGATGAGGCTGTCAAGATTCAAAGGTATCTGAGTGGACTACCACCTTCCATTGGTGACAAGATTCAGTATGATGATACTAAGATTATGGAAGAAACAATAAGAAGGGCTAAATGCTTATATGAACAGAAAAGAGAAAATCCTACCTTTCAGAAGGCTTTGGATGACTAGAGGAATTTTGAGAAGGAACAGAGGCAGAAGGGAAACAAACCTCCCTTTTTTAGAAATAGTCCTCAAGGACATCTATCATTTAGAGAGTTGAGAGTGGTTGAAGTGGGGGAACAAAGGCAGAGACAGATGCCCATTCAGTGTTGGGATTGTAAAGGGAACCAAAAATACATAGATTGTCCCCATAAAAATGGCAAATCAAAAACTGTCCATAATGTTAAACAAGATGAAACAGTGGAGGAAATGGGCAGTAGAATGCCAAGGATCTATGCGGCCCTGGACAACAAGCAAGATTAATTTTGACTTCACATGATTGAAGTGGAAGGTATGATTAACAACCAACCATTTATTATTTTAATTTGTTTAGGGGATAACCATAGTTATGTAGATCCTAGGGTGGTGGAAAGTTTGCATTTATCAAGAAGAAAACATGAAAAGTCTTGGTTATTGCAGTTGGCTATAGGAATCAAGAGGAAAGTCACTAAGTTGGTTAAGTCCTATCTTGTGGACATGAAAGGATTGAGCACTAAGGATGAATTGAATATTCTGCCTTTAGGCTCTTATGACTGCTTAATTGGGATGGACTGGTTGGACCAGCACCATGCCCTTTTGGACTGTTGTAACAAGATGTTTACATGCCTGGATGAGGAAGGGAATAAGAAAATAGTCCAAGGGATTCCCAGAGCTATGGTGGTTAGAGAAATCTCAGCAATGCAACTGAAGAAGTGCTATAGAAAAGGATGTCAATTATTTGCATCCTGTGTGGAAGAAGCATCCAGAGATGAAGTCCCAAATATTGGAGACCATGAAGTACTTACAGAGTTTGAAGATGTATTTCAGGAGGTACCTGGACTACCTCCGAAGAGAGACATCAATTTTTCTATAAATTTGATGCCTGGAGCAACTCCAGTGTCGAAATCTCCTTATAGAATGAGTACGCCAGAGTTGAAAGAGTTGCAATTAAATCTTGAAGAGCTTCTAAAGAAGGGGTACATTTAGCCCAGTGTGTCACCTTGGGGTGCCCCGGTCCTATTCATGAAGAATAAGGACAGGACATTGAGGCTATGCATTGATTTCAAACAGTTGAACAAAGTAACTATCAAGAACAAGTATCCTCTGCCGAGGATCGACGATCTTTTCGATCAGTTGAAAGGTGCGAAAATATTTTGGAATATAGATCTTAGATCGGGATATCACCAGGTAAGAATAAATGATGAAGACATCAGCAAGAATTCCTTTAGAACAGGGTATGGTCATTACAAGTTTGCAGTGGTATCATTTGGGATGTCAAACACACATGTTGTTTTTATGTGCTTAATGAATTGTGTATTCAGGGACTATCTAGACAAGTTTGTCATAGTCTTCCTAGATGACATTTTGGTGTATTCCAAGTTAGAGGTAGAGCATGAACAATACCTGAGGATGGTGCTGCAAGTGTTGAGAGAACACCAATGGTATGACAAGTTGAGCAAATGCTCGTTTTATCAAAGGAAGATCCATTACTCTAGGCACATTATTTTAGAAGAAGGGATCATTGTGGATCCTGAGAAGGTTGTGGCCATCAGAGAATGGCCAGCACCAAGAAATTTGGCAGAAGTTAGATCCTTTATGGGTCTAGTGGGATATTACAGAAGGTTTATAGGAGGGTTCTCAAGGATAGCTCACCCTATCACTTCCTTGAAAAGGAAGGAGAAAAAGTTTCAGTGGACTGAAGAGTGTGAGAAGAGTTTCCAGTGATTGAAGCAGTTGTTAACCAGTGCTCCAATATTGAGAATTGTAGATCCAAATATGGATTTCGTGGTGTGTACAGATGCATGTAAGGAAGGGTTGGGAGGATTTCTCAGCCAGAATGGATTTGTAATCTATTATGAGTCCAGGAAGTTGAAAGAGCATAAAAATAATTATGCCACTCATGATTTGGAGTTGACAATAATCATTCACGCTCTGAGGAAATGGAGATATTACCTCATGGGAAGGAGGTTTGAACTTAGAACAGACCATAACGGTGTGAAATACTTGTTTGATCATCCAACCTTAAATGCTAGACAAAGTAGGTGGCTGGAATTTCTGTGTGAATACGACTTTGATATCAAGCATATCAAAGGGAAGGAAAACAAGGTGGTTGATGCACTCAACAGAAAGGTGCATGAATTACATGCTACAACCATTAGCATGTACATGACTGATATTAAAGATAGAATTTTGGAAGCTGCAAATGAATATTTGCAGTACAAAGACTTGGTAGAAAAGCTACAGTAGAGTGAGAGACCACAGAAAGAGGTAAATTACATCTTGGGAGTTGATGGAATACTTCTGTATAAAAATAGAGTGTATATACCCAATGTCCAGGAATTGAAACTTGCGATTCTAAAAGAAATGCATAACGTGACTTATGTTGCACACCCTGGATATCAAAAGACTGTGGAAGCAGTCAAAATCCATTAATTTTGGCCGGGTATGAAGAGAGAGATCGTTGAATACATCACCAGATGTATGGAGTGCCAAAAAGTTAAAGTTGAGCATAGGCACCCAACAGGGTTGCTGCAACTTTTTCCCATTCCTAAATGGAAGTGGGAAGTGGTGACCATGGATTTTATTATAGGATTGCCCAGAATGAGCAAGCAACACAATTCAATCATGGTTGTGGTGGACAAGCTTACAAAAGCTGCCTATTTTATTCCACTGAAAACCACTCACAAAGAAGCAAATGTTGCCGATATCTTCTTAAAAGAAGTGGCATGCTTGCACGTAATTCCTAAAATGATTGTGTCTGATAGGGACATGAAATTCACCTCAAATTTCTGGAAAGGATTGTTCAAAGGATTTAGAATGAATATGAACTTTAGTATAGCATATCATCCCGAGTCTGATGGACAGATAGAGAGGGTGAACAGAGTAATAGAGGACATGCTGAGAATGTACGTGATGGACAAACCATCAAGATGGGAAGACTACCTGCATTTGGTAGAATTCACCTACAATAATGGGTATCATGCATCATTGAAGATGATCCCATTTGAAGCACTTTATGGAAGAAAGTGCAACACTCCAATGAGCTAGAATAATCCAGCTGATAGAGCAGTAGTTGGGCCAGAGTTGCTCAAGGAGATGGAGGACCAAATAATAAAAATTAAACAAAATTTGAAAGCTTCCCAGGACAGGCAAAAAATTCATGCTGATAAGAATAGAACCAACAGAGAATTCAAAGTGGGTGATCATGTTTTCCTTAAAGTGAAAACTAATAGGAGTTCCCTGAAGCTGGGAAGTTGCGCCAAGTTGGCAACCAGATTTTGTGGGCCATTTGAAATCCTGGAAAGGATTGGGCTTGTTGCATATAAGATTGCATTACCTGCATCTATGACTGTACATAATGTGTTTCATATTTCATTGCTTAATAAATATATACCTGATGCTAATCATGTTATCGATTGGAATCTGATTCAGGTGGAACCAGAAGGTGTCCTGCAAGTGCATCCTGCGCACATATAGGACAGGAAAAACAAACAAATCTGAAATCAAGATATAGGGCTTGTAAAGGTCCAGTGGACCTGGTACGGTCCTGAGGACACAACATGGGAGCATGAAGATGTTATGCAGGTAGAGTACACGCATCTTTTTGAAAATTTTGAAAAGCTTGCAGATGTAGTGTAAAGTTGCACTGAGGAGCCCTGTTGTAAATCATGTTTCTGAAATGAATTGTAATTATGTTTTATAGGCTGGTGAGCCAAGTTTATATAATCTTGTGGGCTTATGTCATTGTTAGGCCAGAGAGCCTAAGTTATGAATGCCAAGAGCCTACGTTTGTATATGTAATCATGCAGAACATTAATAAAAATATAAACACCACTGCGTGTAGACTGACCATGATGAATGAGTGATGGGGGACTAAGATTCCATAGAGTGGGAAAGGGATTAGGGGCTAGAAGGTGGGAAGAGGGGCTAAGTGTTGAGCATAGGGGATTAAGTCCTTGGGAATAATATTTTAATATTATTCCAAAAATACCATGTGAAATATATGTTTTATCCTAAGTTCTTTCTGAATGACAAGTGACTTCCAAATGGGGAGGAACACATGCTGATGGAATGCATGCAGTTTCATGGGTGACAAGTGTCGACTCAAGTGCATGTAGCTAAAAGCTGTTGAATTGAGCCATAATGGGGGTTCCTCCTCCATTCCACCATCCACCGTCTAAACATGAGTCCCATCTGACCTCTACAAGATACCCTCATGCAATTATGAAACTGAGGAAAAGGTGTGTGTTGATTCCTAAGGAAGCTGGTACATTCCTTGCCAGAATAGTTTGAGCCTGTGTGTGGGATCTCTATACACCTTGTGCAATCCCGAAACCAAAACCGTGAGTCTATTTCATGATTGTTGAGCCTGTTTGGGAAGCTCGTGTCTGTTTTCCCAGTTGGTTGTTGTGGCCACGCAGTGCTGGACTGCGCGTCGCTTACTGGCCAGTGTGATTTCATTCTTAGACTATGTGTAACATCTCTCCAGGTGAGGGAGGTGATTTTTGTTGGAAGAGGCAGGTTGTCAGGCCTATGAACAACTCTCTCCAGGTGAGAGAGTTTGTTGGGAAGTGGTTTCTTCGAGAGAGTGTCTAGCACCAACTTCAGGCTTTGAGACTTCCTCATCCAACCTGTTGCCGAGACCCAAAGAGGGAGGTGTAGCATTGATGGACTGTGCTTATGAAGGTGTATACTCCCAGGAGGAACAAGCATGTGGGGAATGAGAGTCTATGAGTAGTGGGTGTAAGATGGCATCCTTGGAAGAATCCTTCCAGTCATTCTGTGTTGTTTTCCCTGTAACCTCAACCTAGCCTAGGATTCCTTACCTTGGGGTGGATCTTAGTCCCAGCTCAGGGGTGACCCACTGTTGAACTTGATGAGCAACGTGGTCTAAGGCTGGGAGGTTCATGGAAGGCCTGCATGTGGTTGGTGGAATTACCACCGTTTCAAAGATAAGTACCAAATGATGTTTTAATTATGTTTTTCATGTCTGTTTGTTTATATTTATCATGTATTCTATTGTGCATATGAATTAATGTTAATTCCATGGATTATTTATGTCAACAGTAATTTTGTGTTGACTCTGAGTTTAAATGTGTTTAACTTGTTTTAAATGAATGTTATTAATTAAGCATAAAATGATGTTGTTCCAAAAAGTTGCATCTGCCCGACCAGTGGGTTGGATGACTATCGAGGGAGCATTACACCTGTTGAAACAGACATTAATTTTTGACCTTAAGGATAAAAAAAAATTGTATCTTTGAGCTGTTGCATTATATAAATTTTTAAAGCAAAAATTTTCATCTCCGATGAATTCGAAATGCCTTTATGGTTCATTTTTGGATAAAGAATGATTAAAATCTAAACGAACATATATTCCAAACACTTTTTCAAATGATCTTTTAAATTAATAGTAATGTTAAAACTTAAGAAATATTAAATTCACATCGGGATATCGGGATTCAGAGTTTTAAATGAACAAATGTTCAACGCATATTGAACCTTGATTTCCCGATTCCCGATTTGTCGATACATTAATCCTTAATTAAAATCATAATTTACTTAAATCATATTTAAAAGGGGTTTAAACCTTAAGTTAATCTCATCGCAAAATCGGGATTTGCGATTTTGTGAGAACAAAGAAACTTGTCATCAAATGTTTCGATTTCCCGATCCCCGATTTTACGCTAATCCTTAAGCGAGATTTGTAATTAATATAATAATTGTTAAGAATGATTCAGAGTAAATAATCATATCGGGATATCGGAGTTCGCGGTTTCACGAACATCAGTTTCATGACATTGGATTTCCCGATTTCTTGACCCCCGATTTCCCGATTTCCGATTGCTTGATTAATGAAACCCCAAAAAGGTAATCTGGATTAATTACGATAATAAAAATGTTTTGACTTAAATGATATATCGTGATTTCAGCGATCGGGGTTCTTCGATGACTTATTTCCTTGACATCGAAAGTTCTGAAACCCTGATAAGAGTGTTTTCAAATTTAAAACGAGATTACCACAAATTAATCATTCTCGGAAATAAGGTTTAAGGTTTAAACTTTTGATAAAAGATATTTAATATGGAAATTATTTAATTTGTTAAGTTGCTATTATACTTGAAAATATCGGGAAAGCTCAGGTACAAACATTAAATGCATATATTCGGGGATATCTTTTGCATTTATTTCATAACAGAGGTACACATCTCGATGATTTTATGATATATTTGAAATAAATTTGAAAACGTTCACATTATTATTTCGAAGCTAAAATCTTCTCTGTTACAGGTATTCAAGTGAACACAGAGCTAGTGAACATAGAGCTATGGCACCCAAAAAGGCTTCGAAGAAAACCAAAGAGCAGCCGGAAGGTGATATTATTTCAGACACTACTGCAGCTGGGGTAGTACACTATGTTAAATCATGGGCTGCAATTGCAGAAAAAATGGAGGATGAACTTAAATATGCAGATAATGGTGTGGACAATCATCTTCGAGATATCTCCGAGACTGGACTTCATAAAGTTGCTACACGCCCGAGACTGGTTTCCTATACCGATATGGTTGCCTGGGCACTGGATAAAGTGGATGTTCCGACCAGAAGTATTCTGAACGAGCAAGGAGTTGTTATCGGCTCATTCAGGCCTGAACATATCCAAGTAATGTATAAGCTATCGCCCAATTATAGGCACACTTTTAATTCTGAGTTTGTAGCTGCATTTCAAAAAAACAAGTGCGTTGAAGGTGGCCAAACATACCCTGACATGATAAGAGGATGGGCCAGAGATGAAAACAAGTTTAGGGCTAATGAACTTGGAATTTATGCCACAACTTCCCTAAATGAATATATGGTGTATTTAGCAATGATGTTGTGTAGACTTTTTGGGAGAAAGGATCCTTTTCATTTTAATGCAGACTGGACACCTTTCTTAGAGGAAGTTTCTGAGGGGCGCAGTTTTAATTGGCATAAAATTTTATCAGACAACATCACTTCAGAAGTTATGAATTACAAAACAGCTAGGTCAAAGGGACAAACAATTGCCTTCTATATGTCAGCCTATATAATGGATGTTATTTTCTTTAGGACTCCTTTCCCATTAATGAATTGGAGTTGGCATGCTTCTTGTACAGAGCCTGCTCACAAGTACCATTCATCTCTATGGGAAGAAAATGCCAAAAATAATTTTTATGAGATTTACCACTATGTAATTATTCCTCTACACAGGATTTTCTTCGGATGCGAACCTCCTCGCATTTCCAATACCATAATAGAAAACCTCAAATCAGTTGTTGACTGGTTCATTGAAGAAATTTTTTCCTATGTTACAGTTTATGGCTATTCTATTCCGCCTCATGCACTACCCAAAATTTTACCAGACAGGTTAATATGCAGATAAGTGGCTTATCAGTTGATAAATGGTGGTATTGGGCTAGAATTGAAAGCTCAACAGAAGAAGGCATGGCCATCTTTTTTGGTTTATCTAGGGAAATTTGTTTTATTAAACATAGGTCATTCTAAGTCAGAAGTTGAATCATTGAGTGAAGTGAAATTAGTGGATATAGAACACAGAAAACATGACCCATATCAAATAATCAATCGGCATGTCACACAGTGTGGATTGAAAGCATATGAACATGAAGTTTCATTTTATGATGATGTTTTTATAAATGCTAAGTCTTATGAGGAAGTTCAGAGTAGAGTGCAAACTTTGTCACCTGATGCACAGGTGGGGTTTGCATCTTTTCAAAGAAATAGAAGACAGTGTTTGCCAAAGATTTTGCAAGGCAAAATGCCAACATCAGCACATGAACAAGAAACAATTCCTCCAGGTTTTGAAACCATTATTCAGTATGATATAAGTGATAAAGATAAATTGAAAAATCCTGAGATTCCTCCTCAGAATACAGAGGGTTCTCAGATCAAAGAAAAACAGACAGAAAAGGGAAAAGGAGAAGAGACAAATCAAATAAACCTTGATGATATTCCAGAAAATGTTGGGGGAACAACTTCACAGGAACTTGGGAGTCCCATCACAGCATTAACCCCATTGCACGCTACTTTCGGAACTCCTCACGAAGGAGTTCTATACGTAAGTGACTTAGAACCAATCAGCAGAGATGAAATACCTTCATCGGATTATTTTTTCAGTAGAAAACGAAGAGTTGTGTTGAAACAGGAATTACATCCTGTAGGAGAAAGAACAGTAAAAAAACACAAAATTATTATTGATGGAAAGAAGCTGAATGAAGGTGAATTTGCTACAGAGTTAGTAGGAACTATGGGGGCTATAGCATCAACCAACATCTACTCTGTAGGAAATCTAATCACTATGATAGAGCAAAAGGATCGGGAAATTACACAGCTGAAGGACATGTTAAAAGAAAATGAAAAAAATATTGGCTGGGAAATACAAAAAGGCCTTGAGCAAGATAGACTCAAAGACATCCAAGAAATTCAAAAGTTAAATGAAAATTTGGATGAAGCAAAGAATATGATACAGGTTACTCAAGAACAATTGCAGAAGCTGGGCAATGAAAATAAATCTCTGCAAGATAAAATCATTTCGATTACTAATCAAGTGATTGAAATAGATCATTTCAAGACTAAAGCATCAGAAATATATACGAATATTGAGGAAGAACAACAAAAGGTATTTTGTAATCTAGAAATCATCCAAAATTATTTTCAAGAATCTAAGAAGTCTATGGAAAAGATAGCGCAAAAATAAAGAGAAGCAAAAGCAGCAAGAAATTCTTTCCAAAAGATAATAACTTCTTTACAAAAAGAAGAAACTGGAAAATCACAGAAGTTATCTATTTCAGAGCAGTTGAAGGGAGATGTAATGATAAAGGTTTGGGAAACTAAATTGTAAGGATATAAAAGAATTACAAAAGGGATCAATGAAGATTGTCAAAAGATCTTTGATTTCATTGAAAAAGATTCATTACACAGTGGGACAGATGACTTTTCAGAGTTATTGGGAGAAATCAACATTAACAGGTATCAACTGAAAACAAAAGAAGAACTTGAAGGAAAGAAAGCGGAAATCTCAAATATCAAAATGGTCAATATGGCAGAAATAGAGAAGTGGATGATAGCTTCCAGTTCAAAATTGGAAAAAGTTAAGTCAACAGAGAAAACAATTGCAACCCAGTTGCCAGGCATGCAAAAAAGTTTATTTTCTTTTGAAGCAAACGAAGTACCAGAGGCTCCCAAAGCCTTGGTGAACTTTTTAGAAAAACATGTTCAAGAAGTCGAAGCAGATAAAGAAAGTTCTTCAACTCAAAGTTAAAACTTTGTAAATATTTCTATTTTTAGAATTTTGAAATAAATTGTAAACGGTTGACATTAGTTTATGCAACCGAAAGATTAGGAAGTTGGTTAGTTACCAACGGAAAGTTTTGACAGAAATGTATAAATATAATTTCAAGAGGCTGAAACGAGGCTTCAGAAATTTTGGGAGAAAGCCAATTTTTGTACGATCATCTTTAAAGTTTATCAGAATATAAATCGCGAACAAGATTCTGGATTCTGCAATTTTGTGACTATGTTTCTTCCCCTTTTCGTCATCATTTGTTAAATCTTCTTCTTAATGTTAATTTCTAGCAAGTAAATCAAGTAAATCTATTGGAAATTATATGCAATTGTTGTTTATTGTTTCAAATTGGTTTGGATGTTGAATATGTTACAACTTTTCCTCTGAAATTACTTTAGTGATTTTAAGACCTGTAACCTTTTGTTCCTTAATATTTCCCTTTGTTAGAAATTCTATTTCTCTTTCATTATTGTTAATCGAAGTATAAGATTCTTTCCAGATAAAAGCCTTATATTTCTCTCTGTTGTGTTTCATTGTCCACAATTTCAAAATTGTCACAAAACCAGGAAACAACCTTGATTGTGTCTTTACATTACTGTTTAGATTTTAAAGTTGTTTCATTAATATCTTTTCTGAAAGTCTGAAGTAACCAATATATAAAAAATCCCCTTTACAAATATTTAAAACCCTATCACCCATGACAGTTCCTAACGGTAGACAACCTAACGTAGAACCTGGTCTACAAGATCAAACAAGCATTGCACTAAACTTATTTAACACCATCTTGCAAATTGCAACAAATAGGACTGAGTTAGAAAGGTCGTGGGATGCAATCGAACGTGACATAAGCATCCAGGAACAATGGGAAGAGAGACAGAGACAGTTGAGAAACTGAATCTGATCAAGTCTTTCTTTGTTTCTTTGTTTTAAAAGTATTATCATAAAAATCTTTAGTCGGATGCCTTGACGGTGTGTTTTACAGCCTTAAAACACAAACTCAGGAACACCATCTTTTTGGCGCCGTTGCCGGGGAACGAAGTAACGAATTATTTCCCTGGGAAAAAATGACATTGACAATTTTTGCTATTGATAGTGAACAGGAGCAGAAAACTTTATAAGGCTAATCATATTTCACTTGGCGACTCCACGTTAAATAAACTGGCTAGTAGCCATAAAAATACCAGAAAAAACCCGGATACCAAACAGACCTCTCCAGTCTTGGATCCGGAGAAAATCTTAAAATCAAGAAAATCATTTAAACAAACCCTTTTATCAACGTATACTATAGATCAGTTTAATTTTACAAAATCAAATTCATCTGAATCTTTTGAACGATCACTTTCACTTCCACCTTCTTTTGACACTTTTTCTTTTCCCAAAGTTTCGTCCCCTGTCTTCCAAGAATCTTCTCCACACACTGTCCCAACTTCCGTTCCAAACCTAACCCTGGCGGGACAAAATGTTGGAGGAGGTGGTGGAGGTGGTGGAGGTGGAGGGAATCAAATACTAGTTCCTATGATTTTTGCCAAAGTGGCTGCTAGGTATGCTCCCCTAGTTCTTCCTGCCCATCTTCATGATCTTCCAGAAAACTATATGAAAAGCCTCCCTAAATTTACAAGGGAGGGTGATCTAACCGCACAAGAACATATCAATTTTTTCGATCAATTTGCAGATATACTTGGAATAGAACATGAAGATGTTTATTCCAGATTACTTGTTCAAACCTTTGAAGGACAAGTAAGAACTCGGTTTAGATCCTTACCAGTTGGGTCATTAAGATCTTATGAAGAGCTGGAGAGTGCCTTTATTAGACAATGGGGTGAGAGAAAAGATCACCTCTACTACCTAACAGAGTTTGGAGCCCTAAAAAAGAAAAATTCTAAGTCAGTATTGGAATTTACACAAAGATTTAAAAAATTATATAATAAAATTCCAGCTGAAGTTAAGCCTTCACAACCTTCAGCCAAAGTAACCTATGTTGGCGCTTTTGATCCCGAAGTTGCTTTACTATTGAGGGAGAGACGATCATTAGACCTCCCTAAAATGCAAGATGATGCAGTAGAAATTGAATCTAATATGATGGCATCTGGAAAGCTTAAAGCAAAGACAGAAAATGTAAATAAAGAAAATAAAAAATTTAAAGAACAAGGTGGACCATCAGGGTCAGGAAAATCTGCTGGAGACAGAATAGATGAGATGGCTAGGGTCATCCAACAACTCTCCAACAAAATCTCCAAAATGGAGTTAGAAAAACCTAGAAGGGATAATTTTCCCAGAAAGGATTTCCAAAAAAATCCTGAAACACAAGGACCACATAAAACGATAAAAAATGAAGATCAAAAAGTTCAAGCACCTTTTAAAACTGAAGATTATATTGGAGAAGAAGATTTTGGCAAATTTGAAGAGTTGGACGAAGATATTCATTGTCTTGGTGATGATAACTGGCATCCTTATTTATCTAGACAAGATTATGAAGCATCATTGAATAAGGAAAGTAAATCAGAAGATACAGATATCAATAATGCAACTGATGATCATACATATCAAAGTGTTACAGATGATATTATCACTGATTTGCAGGGAAGATATAATCTGAGACAGAGAAACAAAAATCTTCCTAATGTTCAAATGAAAAGGGTTTTGCTTAGAAATGATACCAATGAAGAAAACCCAAAAGTTGCAGATAAACAGTCTGCAAAAAAGAATACAACAGATAACCCTGTACAGTTAGAGCCAGTAGGAACTACCCCTGTAAATACTCAAACTCTGATAAAAGAAAATAAAGTCACACCACAACGTAAAGCTGAGAAAAAGGTTATGGAAGCCCCACATATTGAAAATGACAAGGCCATAGGAAATTTTAACTTAGAAAATGAAATAAGCAAGATTAAAATTCCTATCCCTCTTGTCGAATTAGCCAAAAATCCAGTATACCGAAAACAAATAGCTAAAATGATCAATTTTTCTGAAAAAGAAAGTCAAGCTGACACAATTAACTTAGAAGATGATAAACCTATCATAGTTTTCAGTCTGCACGTAGAAGGGGAAAAAGATACAGTAGCTCCTTTTTATATCACACTTACTATTTTTGACCACCTTTTACACAACTGTATGTTAGATTTTGGAGCTTCACATAACGTCATGCCTAAAGCAATAATGGACAAACTTGGTCTCGAAGTTACTAGACCCTATGGATATTTGTACTCTTTTGATTCTAGGAGGGTTAAGTGTATAGGGATGATTAAAGACCTAGTAGTCAACTTGGCTCAGATACCCTCTAAAAGCATCCTTATAGACGTGGTAGTTGCAGATATTCCACCAAAATATGGAATGCTACTATCTAGATCTTGGAGTGCTAATCTTGGAGGATCCATCCAGTTATATATGACATACGCTACTATCCCCGTTTTCGGAGGATAGTTTACTCGTCTATACAGGGAAACTCAGATGGTGTTCACTGTGAGTGACCCTAAAAACCCTAAAAATCACCCAGTGTATATCGCAGATCAAGATTTAGGGAACTATATTTTATCATTAGATGATGATTTTGAGATAGATGTAGATGTTAAAGATACAGAAGAAAAAGCTCAAAAAAATGAAATAAAAGAAAATGTATATAGTACTGGTACATGGAAGATGTTTTTTGACGGAGCTTCTTCTTATCTCGGAGCTGGGGCTGGAGTACTCCTTATTGCCCCTGACGATCAATTTGTAATACCTTTTTCCTATAGGCTCCAGTGGTATATAGACTGTACAAATAATGTATGTGAATATGAGGCTTTAGTACTTGGTTTAGAAGCTGCAAGAAAAATGAAAATTAAAAATATTGAAGTATTTGGTGATGCTGAATTAATCATAAAACAAGTAAACCGGCAATACCAAGCGAAACATCCTAGATTAAGGACTTATAGAAACTATGTATGGGATTTAGTTGAAAATTTCTTCACTTCTGTGAATTTCCATTTTGTCCCTAGATCCGAAAACCAACAGGCCGATGCCTTAGCTAAAGTTGCTTCAACGTTTAGCCCCCCAACGGATTTCAATTTAAAATATCATATTCAAATGAGACATCGACCTTCCATACCTGATAATGTACAACATTGGCAAGTTTTTGAAGATGATGAACAACTTAGAAAGTTTCTCGAATCTTTAGATGAATTTTCAGAAACATATAATGATCAGGAGAATCAAAATGATCCTTTTTGGATCATGCAGAAAGGTGAAGATGCAAAAGAGTTTCATGATAAAATAGTTGATCGTCGGATGCTTGTTTTAAAAAGTAATCAAATCCCCAAAGGTCTGATACCTTTAGAAAGACTCTTTAATAAAGATGACATTCCTTATAAGACTACTCTACAACCTCAACCAGAAGAGGTTGAAGACTGTAACATAGGAACTGTAGATAATCCCAGAATGGTCAATTTATCTAAATTTTTGTCAGTAGAAAATAAAAAAAAATATACAGAATTGTTGAAAAAATATAAAGATGTGTTTGCATGGTCATATGAAGACTTGAAAACATATGATACCTCGGTGATAGAACACAAAATACCACTCAAACCTGGTGTCAAACCTTTCAAGAAAAAACTCAGACAGTTTAACCCGATCCTATTGCTTGTCATTGAGAAAGAGGTGAAAAAACTTTTAGATGCTAAAATTATTGTTCCTTTAAGATATTCTGACTGGGTTGCTAATCTAGTACCAGTAAGAAAGAAAAATTGGCAAATCAGATTATGCGTTGACTTTAGAAATTTAAATAAATCTTCTCTTAAAGACAACTATCCTCTACCAAAAATGGATCACGTGATGGAAAAAGTAGTAGGGGCTACTAGGATGTCTATGATTGATGGCTTTTCAGGATATAACCAAATTGTTGTTAGTGAACCTGATAAGGAAAAGACTGCATTCACCACTCCTTGGGGTACTTTTATGTATGATAAAATGCCATTTGGATTAATGAATGCAGGAGCCAAATTTCAATGAGCAATGGATATTGCCTTTGTCGGCGAACGAGATAAGTTTGTAGTTATATATCTGGATGAACTTACTGTGTTTTCAAAATCAGATGAAGATCACATTATTCATTTAAAACAAACTTTTGAAAAATGTCATAAGTATGGTCTTTCATTAAATCCAAAAAAATCTCATTTCGCCATGCAGGAGGGAAAATTGTTAGGTCATATAGTATCCTGAGATGGTATAAGAATTGATCCGAAGAGAGTAGAGGCCATAGAAACATTAGCTATTCCTAGAAATGTTAAAGAGATTCAATCTTTTTTAGGAAAAATAATTTTTTTGAGAAGATTTGTTCCTAATTTTGCTGAAATTGTTAAACTGATAACAGATATGCTCAAGAAGAACAGTGATGTTAAGTGGAAAACAGAAGCAAAGGCATCTTTTGTTCACATTAAAAAAGTTATAAACGAAGCTCCGGTACTAGTAAGTCCAGACTATCTTAAGGAGTTCTTCTTTTTTTCATTTTCTTCAGAACATACACTAGCCGTTGTTCTCCTCCAAAAGAATGAAGAGAGTTTTGAGCAACCCATCGCCTTTTTCAATAAGAGCCTCCGAGACGCTGAGCTTAAATACAATATAATGGAGAAACAAGATTATGCAATGGTTAAAGCACTTAAGGCTTTTAGAACGTATGTGTTACATTCCAAAATCATTGCATATGTACCTACCAGCGTTGTGAAGGATATCTTAATGCAAGCAGACAGTGACGGTAAGAGAGGTAGATGGCTTGCAAAAATTCAGGAATTTGACTTAGAGGTCAAGCCAACTAAATTAGTTAAAGGATAGGGTTTAGCTAGACTGCTAGCTGAATCAAATTTTCGAGCTCTTGGAATGAACAACGCTCAAGAGGAAGAAGGTTGGATAGATATGAATGAAATTGATGATCAAATAATTGAAAACAAGATTGAGGACAAATTCATTTCATCTGATTGGTATAAATATATAGTAACATATCTTTTAACTTTGAAATGTCCAGATGAATTGTCATCTTCCAAAGCTAGAACATTGAAATTGCACGCAGTTAAATATTGCATTTCTGAGAAAAAATTATACTGGAAAGACCCACTTGGTTTYCTCTTAGTYTGCTTGGTTGAATCARAGACAGAGGAAGTCATCAGTYAGTTTCATGAAGGGGTCTGTGGMGGGCATCATGCCTGGAGAGCAACARCATACAAAATTTTAAGGGCTGGTTATTATTGGCCCAAGTTGTTCCCTGATGTAAATGCTAAGGTAAGGGCTTGTAACCCTTGTCAATTTTTCACTGGAAAGCAGAAGTTACCATCTATGCCGTTAGTTCCAATCAAAATAGAAGCACCTTTCCAGCAATGGGGGCTTGATTTCATAGGTGAAATAAATCCTCATTCAAGCGCCCAACATAGGTGGATTCTCACTGCCATAGATTATTTCACCAAGTGGGTGGAGGACATTCCTACCAGGAAAGCCACTGATTCAGTGGTTATAGAATTTTTGGAAGAGAATATATTGGCAAGATTTGGATGTCCTAGAAAAATAGTAACAGATAATGCTCAAGCTTTCAAGTCAATGGCAATGATTAGTTTCTGTCAAAAATATAACATTGTACTAGGAAATTCTACAGCATATTATCCACAAGGAAACGATTTGGCTGAATCTTCTAATAAGAGTCTGATCAACATAATTAAGAAAGTCTTAAAAGAAAATAAAAGATCTTGGCACTTACATTTAAAGTATGCTTTATGGGCGAATCGAATAGGAACAAAGAAATCTATTGGTACCTCACCATTTCAAATGGTTTATGGTACATATGTGGTATTACCAATAAACTTAGCACTTCCTGTAATGAAGTTGTGGCAGGATGAGAAGGAAGAGCCAAATCCTCTCACCAGAAGAATAAACCAATTAATTGAAGTCCAGCAACACAGGGATGTGATAGACGAAAAGCTACAGAAGTACCAGGATTATATGAAGTTGTTATTTGATCGCAAGGCCAAGAAAAAAAACTTTCTTCCAGGAGATCTAGTTCTAAGGTGGGATGCTCAAAAGGAAGATTTGGGTAAAAACGGTAAATTTGATCACATCTGGTATGGACCCTTTAAAATATCATATTCTGAAGGTAAAAACTCTTTTTTACTGGAAAATTTAGATGGTAATATCCTAAGCGCCCCTGTTAATGCATGATTCTTAAAGCATTACATGGAAAAAAAAAAAAAAAACATGTTTGTGTATATATATAAATAAATAAAAATTAAAATAAAACAAATTTGTACATATAGGTTTCTTTCCCAAGTTGTTAAAAATTTATTTTTTCAAAAATAAATAAATAAATAAAAAATAATTTGGTGTCTCTGAGATAGTTTATGCCTGAGCAGTAGGCCAAGAGCCTGTCTAATCTTCGTATCTTCGAAGACATAAGACTAAATGCCTTGCTTTCCTGTGCAGTTATATCTCAAGTCTGTAAATACCTGCCTTCTGCATGTTTTGTACATGAGTTCGACAAATTAATATAAGAGTATTCTGAAGTAAAGTTTTGGATATTGAGCCATGTGCCTGAAAGTCTAAGAGATTTTGTATTGAATTTGCAATTTATCAAATGATTGAATTCAGATAGGTCAATATTCATATTTTTCTCTTTGACTAAAAATGGTTAAGTTTGAGATTAAATCTGTATATCTTAGATTGTTTAACAGTTTGTCTAAACTTTTTAGCTTGCTCAAAAGAAGATCCCTTGAAAATGTTTTCCCTTTTTCTCTACAGTCTTAGGAAGTTTTGAAGGTTGAGAAAAATTGACCTAGAATAATCAAAACAAGTTGACAAACCTTGATTATAACATTTTACACAGATCACCAACCCTGATATATTAAGTATCACTGATTGCCCTCGCTTCGTAAGCCTGAGCTAAACATAAGAAAGATGGTGAAAGGAAATTCATAATTGATTTCCCCCATCTAGTCCTACAGACGATGAAAGTAAATTCATTTAAATGACTGCCCTCGTCTGAAAATATAAAATAGATAACTTCATCGGGGTACTGAACAGGCCTGTTGGCAGTGAAGCAATGTCTAAACATAAAATTGACATTCGAAGCGGTGAAAGGAAATTCAGTAAAAAGGGATAGATAACTTCACCGGGGTACTGAACAGGCCTGCTGGCAGTGAAGAAATATCTGAGGTATCTGTAAGGTTGTCACACTTATCTATAACTCTATTCTAGTTGTCAATTTTTCGAAAACTGGATATTCGTCTTAATTCAAATAGAGCTTCCTAGTTTTAAATTGATGAGTTCTGTTTCGATTGATGCAAGATGAAATGTTTGATAATCTGTTGAGCTTCTAAAGATTGTTCTAACCATCTCAATACTAACTCAATTTTGGAATGAGAAGGAAAATTTTGAGGAAGACCATAATTGAATTTCAACGACTGATAAATTCTGAAAAGGTTTTCAAAGACTGTATATATTCTCTTTTCTTACTCCTTGATCAGTTTATCAGAGACAAACTTTTGACCCCATTACCCAATGTAGGCACTGAGTCTGCATGTTCTCCTCGTTCCGCAGGGAGACGAGGTCCCCAGTTGGAGCCTATGTTGAAACAAACATTAATTTTGACCTTAAGGATAAAAAAAAAATTGTATCTTTGAGCCATTGCATTATATAAATTTTTAAAGCAAAAAATTTCATCTCCGATGAATTCGAAATGCCTTTATGGTTCATTTTTGGATAAAGAATGATTAAAATCTAAACGAACATATATTCCAAACACTTTTTCAAATGATATTTTAAATGAACACTAATGTTAAAACGTAAGAAATATTAAATTCACATTGGGATATCAGGATTTGGAGTTTTGAATGAACAAATGTTCAACGCATATTGAACCCCGATTTCCCAATTCCCGATTTGCCGATACATTAATCCTTAATTAAAAGCATAATTTACTTAAATCATATTTAAAAGGGGTTTAAACCTTAATTTAATCTCATCGCAAAATCGGGATTCGCGATTTTGTGAGAACAAAGAAACTTGTAATCAAATGTTCCGATTTCCCGATCCCCGATTTTACGCTAATCCTTAAGCGAGATTTGTAATTAATATAATGATTGTTAAGAATGGTTAAGAGTAAATAATCATATCGGGATATCGGAGTTTGCAGTTTCACGAACATCAGTTTCATGACATTGGATTTCCCGATTTCCCGACCCCCGATTTCCCGATTTCCGATTTCTTGATTAATGAAACCCTGAAAAGGTAATCTGGATTAATTAAGATAATAAAAATGTTTTGACTTAAATGATATATTGCGATTTCGGCGATCAGGGTTCTTCGATGACTTATTTCCTTGACATCGAAAGTTCCGAAACCCCGATAAGAGTGTTTTCAAATTTAAAATGAGATTACCACAAATTAATCATTCTCGGAAATAAGGTTTAAGTTTTAAACTTTTGATAAAAGATATTTAATATGGAAATTATTTAATTTGTTAAGTTGCTATTATATTTGAAAATATCGGGAAAGCTTAGGTACAAACATTAAATGCATATATTCCAGGATATCTTTTGCATTTATTTCATAACAGAGGTACACATCTCGATGATTTTATGATATATTTGAAATAAATTTGAAAACGTTCACATTATTATTTCGAAGCTAAAATATGCTCTATTACAGGTATTCAACTGAACACAGAGCTAGTGAACATAGAGCTATGGCGCCCAAAAAGGATTCGAAGAAAATCGAAGAGCAACCGGAAGGCGATATTATTTCAGACACTACTGCAACTGGGGTAGTACACTCTGTTAAATCATGGGCTGCAATTGCAGAAAAAATGGAGGATGAACTTAAATATGCGGATAATGGTGCGGACAATCATCTCCGAGATATCGCCAAGACTGGACTTCATAAAGTTGTTGCACGCCTGATACTGGTTTTCTATACTGATATGGTTGCCTGGGCACTGGATAAAGTGGATGTTCCGACCAGAAGTATTTTGAACGAGAAAGGAGTTGTTATCGGCTCATTCAGGCCTGAACATATCCAAGTAATGTATAAGCTATCGCCCAATTATAGGCACACTTTTAATTCTGAGTTTGTAGCTGCATTTCAACAAAAAGAGTGCGTTGAAGGTGGCGAAACATGCCCTGACATGATAAGAGGATGGGCCAGAGATGAAAACAAGTTTAGGGCTAATGAACTTGGAATTTATGCCACAGCTTCCCTAAATAAATATATGGTGTATTTAGCAATGATGTTGTGTAGACTTTTTGGGAGAAAGGATCCTTTTCATTTTAATGCAGACTTGACACCTTTCTTAGAGAAAGTTTCTGAGGGGCGCAGTTTTAATTGGCATAAAATTTTATCAGACAACATCACTTCAGAAGTTATGAATTACAAAACAGCTAGGTCAAAGGGACAAACAATGGCCTTCTATATGTTAGCCTATATAATGGATGCTATTTGCTTTAGGACTCCTTTCCCATTAATGAATTGGAGTTGGAATGCTTCTTGTACAGAGCCTGTTCACAAGTACCATTCAACTCTGTGGGAAGAAAATGCCAAAAATAATTTTTATGAGATTTGACACTATGTAATTATTCCTCTACACAGGATTTTCTTCGGATGCGAACCTCCTCACATTTCCAATACCATAATAGAAAACCTCAAATCAGTTGCTGACTAGTTCATTGAAGAAAATTTTTCCTATGTTAGAGTTTATGGCTATTCTATTCTGCCTCATGAACTACCCAAAATTTTACCAGACAGGTTAATATGCAGAGAAGTGGCTTATCAGTTGATAAATGGTGGTATTGGGCTAGAATTGAAAGCTCAACAAAAGAAGGCATGGCCATCTTTTCCGGTTTATCTAGGGAAATTTGTTTTATTAAACATAGGTCATTCTAATTCAGAAGTTGAATCATTGAGTGAAGTGAAATTAGTGGATATAGAACACAGGAAACATGACCCATATCAAATAATCAATCAGCATGTCACACAGTGTGGATTGAAAGCATATGAACATGAAGTTTCGTTTTATGATGATGTTTTTAGAAATGATAAGTCTTATGAGGAAGTTCAGAGTAGAGTGTAAACTTTGTCACCTGATGCACAGGTGGGGTTTGCATCTTTTCAAAGAAATAGAAGATAGTGTTTGCCAAATATTTTGCAAGGCGAAATGCCAACATCAGCACATGAACAAGAAACAATTCCTCCAGGTTTTGAAACCATTATTCAGTATGATACAAGTGATAAAGATAAATTGAAAAATCCTGAGATTCCTCCTTAGAATACAGAGGGTTCTCAGATCAAATAAAAATAGACAGAAAAGGGAAAAGGAGCAGAGACAAATCCAATAAACCTTGATGATATTCCATAAAATATTGGGGGAACAGCTTCACAGGAACTTGTGAGTCCCATCACAGCATTAACCCCACTGCAGGCTACTTTCAGAACTCCTCACGAAGGAGTTCTATACGTAGGTGACTTAGAACCAATCAGCAGAGATGAAATACCTTCATCGGATTATTTTTTCAGTAGAAAACGAAGAGTTGTGTTGAAACAGGAATTACATCCTGTAGGAAAAAGAACAGTCAAAAAACACAAAATTATTATTGATGGAAAGAAGCTGAATGAAGGTGAATTCGCTACAGAGTTAGAAGGAACTATGGGGGCTATAGCATCAACCAACATCTACTCTGTAGTAAATCTAATCACTATGATAGAGCAAAAGGATCGAGAAATTACACAGCTGCAGGACAGGTTAAAAGAAAATTAAAAGATAATTGGCTGGGAAATACAAAAATGCCTTGAGCAAGCTAGACTCAAAGACATCCAAGAAATTCAAAAGTTAAATGAAAATTTGGATGAAGCAAAGAATATGATACAGGTTACTCAAGAACAATTGCAAAAGCTGGGAAATGAAAATAAATCTCTGCAAGATAAAATCATTTCGATTACTAATCAAGTGATTGAAATAGATCATTTCAAGACTAAAGCATCAGAAATATATACGAATATTGAGGAAGAACAACAAAAGGTATTTTGTAATCTGGAAATCATCCAAAATTATTTTCAAGAATCTAAGAAGTCTATGGAAAAGATAGCGCAAAAAGAAAGAGAAGCAAAAGCAGCAAGAAATTCTTTCCAAAAGATAATAACTTCTTTACAAAAAGAAGAAACTAGAAAATCACAGAAGTTATCTATTTCAGAGAAGTTGAAGGGAGATGTAATGATAAAGGTTTGGAAAACTAAATTGGAAGGATATAAAAGAATTACAAAAGGGATCAATGAAGATTGTCAAAAGATCTTTGATTTCATTGAAAATGATTCATTACACAGTGGGACAGATGACTTTTCAGAGTTATTAGGAAGAAATCAACATTAACAGGTATCAACTGAAAACAAAAGAAGAACTTGAAGGAAAGAAAGCGGAAATCTCAAATATAAAAATGGTCAATATGGCAGAAATAGAGAAGTGGATGATAGCTTCCAGTTCAAAATTGGAAAAAGTTAAGTCAACAGAGAAAACAATTGCAACCCAGTTGCCAGGCATACAAAAAAGTTTCTTTTCTTTTGAATAAAACGAAGTACCAGAGGCTCCCAAAGCCTTGGTGAACTTTTTAGAAAAACATGTTCAAGAAGTCGAAGCAGATAAAGAAAGTTCTTCAACTCAAAGTTAAAACTTTGTAAATATTTCTATTTTTAGAATTTTGAAATAAATTGTAAATGGTTGACATTAGTTTATGCAACTGAAAGATTAGGAAGTTGGTTAGTTACCAACGGAAAGTTTTGACAGAAATGTATAAATATAATTTCAAGAGGCTAAAACGAGGCTTCAAAAATTTTGGGAGAAAGCCAATTTTTGTACAATCAGCTTTAAAGTTTATCAGAATATAAATCGCGAACAAGATTCTGGATTTTGCAATTTCGTGACTATGTTTCTTCCCATGTTCATCATCATTTGTTAAATCTTCTTCTTAATGTGTATTTCTAGAAAGTAAATCAATTGGAAATTATATGCAATTGTTGTTTATTGTTTCAAATTGGTTTGGATGTTGAATGTGTTACAGCTTTTCCTCTGAAATTACTTTAGTGATTTTAAGACCTGTAACCTTCTGTTCCTTAATATTTTCCTTTGTTAGAAATCTTGTTTCTCTTTCATTATTGTTAATCGAAGTATAAGATTCTTTCCAGATAAAAGCCTTATATTTCTCTCTGTTGTGTTTCATTGTCCACAATTTCAAAATTGTCACAAAACCAGGAAACGGCCTTGATTGTGTCTTTACATTACTGTTTAGATTTTAAAGTTGTTTCATTAATATATTTTCTGAAATTATTAAGTAACCAATATATAAAAAATCCCCTTTACAAATATTTAAAACCCTATCACCCATGATAGTTCCTAACGGTAGACAACCTAACGTAGAACCTGGTCTACAAGATCAAACAAGCATTGCACTAAACTTATTTAACACCATCTTGCAAATTCCAACAAATAGGAATGAGTTAGAAAGGTCGTGGGCTACAATCGAACGTGACATAAGCATCCAAGAACAACGGGAAGAGAGACAGAGACAGTTGAGAAACTGAATCTGATCTAGTCTTTCTTTGTTTCTTTGTTTTAAAAGTATTATCATAAAAATCTTTAGTCGGATGCCTTGACGGTGTGTTTTACAGCCTTAAAACACAAACTAAGGAACAACAACACCTAGACCCTTTTCGTCTTGCGTTTACTGGGAACTGCGGGGAGGTTGGTTGTCATAGTACAATTTCAATCGGCTCCCATTCACTAAACCTTCCTTGCACTCCCCATTAAGAGTCTTCAATTGTGCAACTCCTCTCTCTGTAACATAAGCGATATGATATGGCCCTATCCAATGCATTATGAACTTCCCAGGATGTTTAATGAACTTGCTGTCATATACCAGTACTAGATCACCTTGTTTGAATGCCTTCTTCTTATGTTCCTGTCATGATAGGCCTTCTCTCTTTCCTTTTGTACCTGCTGATGGGATCCTGCAATAAATTTGTCTTCCTCCAATTCAACCAATTGTGAAGGCCTCTCTTTAACAATGCTAGGGTCATCCATATTCATAAAGGAAACAATTATTAGGATAAAGGCAACAATTATCCATACCAGATATTCCATTGGAACAACAGCTTCGAGACCATAAACCAACTTGAAGGGGTCTGTATTTCTATATTGTTACAAGTGGTTCTATAGGCCCAAAGTACTGTTGGTACTCTTAGATCCGAATCATCCATGTTCACATTGAAAATCTTCGTGAGTGTTATCTCCAAGATCTTGTTGAATGCTTCAACTGTCCCATTTTCTTATGGATGATAAGGTGTGCTCTTCTGAAGGTGGACTGCAATTTCTTTAGTCAGGGCTTCAACTGTCTTATTGATGAAATGTGTACCTTGATCACTCATAAGGATCTTTGGGCATCCAAACCTGGTTATAATGTCATCAAATATGAAGCGTGCAGCTGTATTTGCACTACAGTCCTTAACTTCTCTTGCTTCGACCCATCTGGTCAAGTACTTTGTCGCAGTAATTATGTACCTTTCTCCTGTACGCTTTCCTGGTGGGTTTATAGGTCCAACGAAGTGAATGACCCATTTCTCAAATGCTTGTAGGGTTAGTTGTGGGACTAATGGCATTTCATCTCTTTTGGATGGTTTCCCAACTCTTTGGCATACATCGCAGGCTCTAGAATATTCTTTAGCATCTCTGTGTAAGGTAGGCCACCAAAGGCCAGCTCTAAGGACCTTCTATGCAATTTCTTTCCCTACATAATGTCCTCTTGTGATGCCTTCACGGGCTTCTGTGAGGATCAATGGTCGTTCTGCCTCCAGAACACACCTTGTCAATATCTCATCATGTCCTATATTGTATAGATGTCCAGCTATAAGTGAGAAGTCTGCAGCATGCACAACTAGTTGTTTCTTTTGAGAAATTGTATATTTAGTAGGTGTCATTCCTGTTGATAGGAACTGGAATATCTTTGTGAAGTGATCATCAATATTTCTAATGGTCAGTAGTTTTGCATCCGGTAGTGTATCCTCCAAACTGGTCAGCTCTTCACCATGTTCCAACCATGACAAGTGGGAAGGACCTTTGTTCATCCTCCCTGGGTTTACTATGATCTCAAAATCATATTCCTGAAACAGCATAAGCCATCTGCATATCCTTCCCCCCCAAAACTAGATTTTTGACTAAGTGTTTCAGCATGGAGTGATCAATAAACATTTTAAAGTGTCCTCCCAAAAAGTAGTGGTGAAATTTCTATAATGCATATGCCATGGCTAACCTTTCTCACTTAGTGGTGGTGTAGTTGATCTCAACAGTTGATAGCTTTCTGCTAGCAAAGGCTAACGGGTGGTCAATATCTCATGTTCTCATTTTTTATAACATAGCTCCTAAAGCAATGAAAGATGCATCGACATGCACGTGAAACTCCCTGGTCCAATCCGGGAAAACCAGAATGGGCACAATAACCATTTTTTGTTTCAGTGTGTGGAAGCTCTGCTGGCATTCTTCTCTCCAACTACACTGACAATTTTTCTTCAACAACTTCTCCATGGGTGTTTTAATCTGATCATATCCTTTAATGAACTTCCTATAGCAGCTTGTGTGTCCCAACGCAGTGCGCAGTTGTTTGACTTTCGTTTGGGGGAGGGTAGATCAACTATAATGGAGATCTTGGATGGATCTACCAACAATCCCTGCTTACATACAATATGTCCTAACAGAAGTCCAAATGGTGAAAATAAAATTCATTTCTTCAAGTTCAAGGAAATTTGGCACTGTCTGCATTTATCCAACATTAGCCTTAGACATTCAATATGAGTCTTCAATAAACTAAAAATAGTCCAATCATCAAAATATGTTTCTATAAATTTATGCAGAAATTCCTTGAATGCTTTGACCACCACCCTGGAAAACATGGTTGGGGCATTCTTTAATCCAAATGGCATCACTTTATATTGGTAGGATCCCCATTTTGTTGCAAATGTGGTCTTGTGGTGATCTTCCTTGGCAATCCGGATCTGATGGTATCCTAAAAATCCATTTGTAAAAGATGATACTTCCTAGCCTCCCACATTATCTAACACTTCGTCAGTGAATGGTGTAGGGAAGGGGTAATGCAAACAAGCATCATTCCGCTTCTCGAGATCTACGCATATCTTGATTTCTCCTGTCTTCTTGTCTTGTACCACCATAGGGCTAGTCCACTCTAACTCTTTGACATGTTCTATAATCCCTTCTTCCATCATTCTGTCAAGCTCAATCTTCACTTTTTCCTTATATTTGGGGTTTATTCTATAAGGTCTCTATTTGACTGGTATTGCATCTGGATTTAAAGGAATCCTCATCTCTCCCATAGGCCCTTTAATTCCCTTCATATCAGTGAACTTGGTTGGAAACAAGTCCTGATATTCATGCAGTAACTCTGTAATTTTTTCAATGGTGGCAGCATCCCAGTAATCTCCAACATTTGCAAACTTTGGTGTCTTCTTTGTTCCAATATTGACCTTCTTAATCTTGATCGATTGTTCAATAAATGGTAGCTCAACTCTTGTTCCTTCCACATATATCTGACCTTATGTTTCTACAATCTTCACCTTCCTAGGATCATCATCTTCATCCACATTAATGTTGTAACAACCTTGTAGTTTCTAGAGAGGCGTGGTCCATTCATCCTCTTCTTGTTCCAAAGGAAGGATAGATGCCTCCTTGAATACTTTCTATCTTACAATATGTAATGCTTGATCTACTGAAGGATATTGACTTTCAAATAAGAAGGTAGTTACAAAATTTTGAGTCATACCTTCCCAATTCGTAGTGATGAGGCTCAGCTCTACTTGGAGGTACCAGTTGATAGGTGTTGTGTCCAGTGTGTTTATGAATTTTTGTATCCATTAGTCTTGAGGAATGTTTCTCCAAGATTCTTCATAGCTTCAGACATGGTCCTTTGGGTATCTTTGACCTATGTATCGAACTTCGCAGCCTTCTACTTGTGCTGAGAACCATGTTGTCATCAGGGTATGCCATTGTACCCATTTTGTGATGCTATGTTTATGTGTCCCCCACCATCTTGCTGGTGTGGCTTTCAAGGCCTCATTCATTGCCAATAATCTCTGTTTTTTTGGTATACTTTCTTCAAAGTCCGACAAGAAGGTTTCTAAAGGATTCAGACTGTCAAAGGTGGGTAAGCTGCTTACTATTGTGCCAATCCAGCGAACTTCTTTGGTTAATCTATCACATATTCTTGTATATACTTCATACACCTTATTCTTCCAATTCTCCAGTGCTTCTTCTGAGTTTGATGAACATGCGCTATCACTTCACTAGCTTAAGTTCCATCGGATGTAGGATTAATGTAATCTTGTTGTCTGGCTATTAGCTTGTATATATTTTCTAGTGCATATGCATGGTCTTCTTCTCTGATAGGTTTTTTGTACCAATGAACTTCATCTGGATCTAAAGGTGCAGTGACCCTAATTCCATCTCTTTCAAAATTCATACATCTTTTCTTTAAATCAACCAAAGTGGAATTATTGAAAGCTAATCGATTCCTAGCAATGTGGGGTAAGGACAACTATCATCAACTATTTCAATTACCTCAAAATATGCAAATGTTCTTACTTTCTCAATGTCCACATGGACATGTTATAATCTGCCAAAAGGGCTTACCACTTGTTGATTATCCATCCTAAGCCTAATAGGGGAATATATCAACTTTGGTTTTCCCATCAGTGCCTAGGTTTTCTTTGTCATGACATTGACCTCCGACCCTAAGTTGAGGACTACATAATCTATCTCATACTCTCCTATTTGAGCATTCAAATGTAATTCCTTATTTGTCCTTATCTTCTTACCGATTTGGTGTACTACCCTATTCAGTAAGGGGTCTATGTTTCGTAGCTCATATTGTCTAATTAAATTTTGTAACTCTTGTACAACACTTTCATCCTGAATCAACTTAATGCAAGTATATAAAAATTCCATGAGCTTGCTTACCTCTTTTCCTTCTTTTGGCGAAGCAGACTGATCAAATGGTAGAGGAATTGCATACTCTTACTTCTGGTGTAGTCTTCGATGAGGAACCTTCGTCTCCTCTGAATTCTTTTCTTGCCTCCTTGAACATTTGTATTTCTTTCTTTGCATCAAACATTTGTGTCTTCTTTGTAGCTTTCCTGATTCTTGAATCTTCAATATTCTTCCCTTGGGTCAGTTTGTCTTCTCCTGTAACAGTGCCTCCTCTGGTTATAACAACCACTCTAGGGTCTTCTCTGTGAGGCTCAATGTATATTAGTTGTACTTGTGGTTTTGACTGAGGTCCTCGTCTTTCCTTAAGCTTGGCTATCAGCATAGGACAATATTCTATAACATGGTCAAACGAGATGCAATAGCTGCAAGTGGTACAAGGGTTCTAGAAATCCCTTGTAAGGTGTCCTGGTTGTGTGTAGTTATAACATATGATCTGTCCTCAGCCTCAACCCATTCCTCCTCTGAATCCTCTTCCTCTGAATCCACCATGAGGATTGAAGCTGCCTCTCCCAGGAGAGTTATACTACGTAGTGTTTCCTTCGTGCTTTACTTTGCCTTGAATCATATATATGTCTCTCAAACTTTCATGCATGAGATCGTAATCCCTACAATCCCTATCATCATGTCATATGGACTTACAAAATGTACAGTACAAATTTGTAGGTGTCTGAACATACTTTTGCATGTACTAGCACTTACCAAGGCGATGTTTATTTCTACATACCTCGCACCAAGGTAAGGTGACTTGCTTCAAAGGTCTTGGAGCTCCAAAATCCAAGTATTCATTGAATAGGGGACAGTGTTCCTTGTCATGACCTTATGATTTGCATCTGACACACCATATGTATTCTCTTTTATCTTTTCCCTTATATTTCTTCATATCTTCGACCTGCAGATACAAACTAGTCATTTGACTCAAGATTTGACTCATACCTGAGATTGATTCTCCCATATGGGTTGATTCTAACTTCATGGATATCTCCAGTGCCTCATACTGTGAAGCAATCTTATGTTGCATTAGAGGGACTTTGATGTGTGGTAAGAAGACAACAATGAACCATTCTTTGTTCTGTTCATCTGGGATCTGAAAAGTTAATCATCTTGTTAAGGTTTTGAATCTCTGATCGAATTCCCAAACAGGTTTGGCCACCTTCTGCTTGATCTCTTTAAGCTCTATAATACACTATGAATCTGACTTGGGTTTCTTGAACTCTCCAATCAGTGCATTCTTAATCTAATTCAGTGGCTTAGGTTTTGCAATTCCTTGAACAAGCTTCATGTACTAGCTCAGTGCGCGATCCCTTAGAGTGGTACTAAACTAGGTTCTTTTGACAGCTTTGTTAGTGACATTTTCAATATTCCATACAACTTCACATAGGAACCAATGTTGATCAGGATCTTTAGGTGCATCTCCCCTAAAGACAAGAAGCCTCATATCATCTTCCATGGATCTTCCTAGGGCTCCCAACTAAATATGTGGTGGACTAATATTGTCAATGCTCTAAGTACTCTGGTTGCTTAATACTATTGAATCAACAAGAGGGACAATAGTATTTACTTTGATGGTTTTCGCATTTTTTGAGGTTTTAGGTTCTCCCTGACGAAGATCTTTAGATTCCCTTCCTTTGTCCTAGCAGGTTCTGAATGCTCCCCATCTGTCATATCTTCCTCGTCTCCACTATAGAAACCTTCGTCCCCATAGTTCCGCTTGAACAGGTTCACAAGGTGAACTTCTAGGAACACTCTCCCATTGTGCGTATGTCCAGATTCTGTGTCGTTGTTGCTGTCTGAATTCTTGAACATTAGCCTTTCTAGATATGACCAATCTACTATATTTTCAAGATGTTCTTATCATGCAATATCATCTTGAGTCTCAACTTTAGGAATTGTTAAATTTTTCCTCTGGGTCCCTTAAAGAAATATTGCTCAGCTTGTTTGTACGACTCTACTCTATCAACAACAAACTATGTGATGTAGCCTCCAATGGTGCTCTCAAACCAGTGGTATACTACTCATGACATAGTGTTATCAACTCTTTTGACCTTCTTAATCAACTCCGACGTCCAAACCACAGGAGGTCTAGATTGGATCTCAAACTGGGTATCTGCTTATCTAGCTAGCCACTCATATAGCTCCTTATGGATTCCCCCAAAGAAAATTTCATGTATATCAGTTAAGATATATTTCTCCAACCAATCCTATGTAATAATATTAGGGTTCTTGTTATGGGCTTCAATAAAATCCTTTTCTTGATCCTCTATCCACTTTTGAGTCTATGTCCTTAATGGAAACTACCTTGACATTCCCTCAAGAAGACTCTTGCCCTAGCAACGAAACCATTTGTTGGTAGGAGAAAACCTAGGGTTCAGCTCCAAGAGTGCATTGACAAGGCATATCTACTAGCCCTTTTGGCAACACCTGTGAAGTAGATGCAATCTCACCCGAAGCAGTTATGAGGTGGTTGCAGGAAAGACATGTCTACAACCAAGGGAAGATCAAGTGGATCTAACAAAAGAGCAACACAACATTCATATATCACTTATCATCTTAGATCTATTCTGCACATCCACTTATCAGATCTAACATAGTATTGCAATCACAATATATCAATGACAGAGACATAATATCAATCACACACAACACAAAATATACATGGTTCACCCTCTCTCTAGGGCTACGTCCATAGAACTGTTCTTTATAATATATTGGGATGAAGCATACAATTCTTGTCTACATTCTTAGATAGCAAATCCTCTTTATTCTCCTCTCTTTCTCTCCCCTTCCTGTGCACCTAGCTGTAGGATCGATATTCTCACCTAGCTGAAGATCTTACAATACCAGAAGGCTCTCACACTTAGCGCTTCTCTCTCACACAAAAATAATCACTCTTAATCATCAATACAATTATACTCCACAATACCATACCAAACCAAAATAGGTCCTCATTACCTTTATTTATACATTACAATAGCTCATCGACATCCTTAAGCCGAAACCTAGGTGTTCAAAACCCTAGGTCAACTTGACCCACATTTTCAGGGCTTCGCCAGCCTGTCTTTCCTTCCTTCTCATGAGGTTCTCCAAAGCATCTAACAGTGTCTTTTCCTACTTGTTGAGTTGTCCACGATCCTTCTTTATTTATTCTCTATAATCCTCAGTCTCATCATCCAATGGCTTGCTTCACTCCATATTTTCTTCTCTTTTTCTCACTTCGACCCAGTAACAGTCACTGTGTCTTCCACAAAGTTTGCATTTTCCTTTTTACTCCTTGATCTTCGCATGCTTACATAACCAATGGACAACACCAACAAAGCCTCTAAAACTATCGGCCCTCCTGGTAAACCAGAAGGTAACGCAGTGAACAGAGTGCATTGCGTAGTCTCACCCGATATAACTTTAATGGGTGGCTGTAATACTCATATGTTTATAGCCTAGGATTGAGTGTGAGGTATGAGAACTGTATATTGAACCACTATTATAACTTGTAAACCCAATATATTGTCAAATTCAAATAAACAGGAAATATAACACTCATTCATTCAATATAGAAATATTTACTTAAAAGCAATAAAGACACACATGTATTGAATCTCATAAGACTGATGTTACCATGGTTCACTCCCTCCTGGGCTACGTCGACAAAGATTTGGCTCTCAACTCTTTTATTATAGTCATTATGTCACTACAACGCCATGCGCTTACAACTCTTCCCCATTGGGTAAGATTTATATGAGGAAGACTAGATCACACCAGGCTCCTCAACTGATCCAGGGGGTCATTCGTCATGAAAGTTACACTGATCCAAATAAAGAAGAAAATGGTACAATGCCAGTGAAGTGGAAATGCATACATGGCTTTATTAAAGCTATTGGTTATGGTATATAAAATCAAAGCTTAGCTGTATAATTTTTTCAACCACTATTCAAAATGGTTCTAATCCATTCAACAACGTTCCACGGTGCAATGTTTATGACATGGATTGGTCACTCCGATGAGTGGACACATCAAAGGGTTCGATGTACCATTGGCAATGCACCGTTCTAGCAGTTAGACAAGGGTGCCTGGATTATGGTCAATATATTGCAAGCACATATGATACAGTTCCACATTGTTGGCGATTATAAGAATTTTAATACACTGCTAGATTTGGTATATCGTTTGGTGTCATTTATGGCACAGCTTGTGCACGTTTTGGCGGGGCTTAACAGATGGGACGAAAAAAAAATATATGGAACCGCTGTAACAACAAAAACAGGATTGCAGTGGATAGTCATACGTTCCATATCTGGCGGGATTCAGCCTTGATTGGCATTCAACGTATCATTTCAGGTGATGAAAATCGCGCAGGTATAACAGAGGCCTAAAAAAAAAACAGGATTGTAGTTTCAACCAGTGGCTTTATATTCCATATGTCTCAGCCAGTGCGAAGGAGAGAGTATTGCTGTAATTTCTTGTTCCAGATGCCTATTTTGTTGAAGTCGACTCTTCTCAGTTATATTTGGTTCTTATTTAATTGCCAGTTTGTAACTTGTAAGAGAAATTTTCTTGAAGATTGTATACAGAGACAGAGGACAGAGAGAGGATTATAGTTGTGTATTCCAGATTGTTGTTCGTATGTAAAGTCGATTTCACTCTGTCATGATTTATTTTTCTTTGCCTTTTGAAGGTTGAATTGTAATTGCCAAGAGAGTGGAGTCTTGAGGGCTTTGCATAGCAGTCTATTCTGTTGCCGAAGTTGATGTTCAGAGATTTCAGGAACATCTTTGTACCATTTTAAAACCATTAATTGGATCGGTACCCATTGGAGAGGGACCCGGAGACGTAGCCCAGTGAAGGGGGTAAACTCCGTTAACAACTTTTGCGTTTGTGACTCTTTTCTGCTGTTCTCATCTTTCATTTGTTGTTTTCTCATTTCTGTCCAGTTTTCTTTTCATTGCAGTTTACAGTTGTCATTTAATTATGTTAAATGCTACTTTATGTGCTGAGCAAATTGACTATGAGCATTCATAAAACTTTTGAATGCACACAAGTTGAGATCCGACAGATCATATTATGGTATCAGAGCTGAGTTAACTGCTGGTGCTAGTTTATGAATGCTAACCAGGTCTAAATCTAAGCTTGGTGAAGGAGAAATGGTAGAAGGTAAACCTGATATTGGCTCGAGGAGGACATTTCCGAGAACCACCATGTCTTCTCCACGAGGGGAAGAAGAAGGACATACAGGACAGGAAAAGCCTGTTGTTTCCGAAACTGAGTTTTTGGAGGCTTTTATCAGCATGAAAGCTATGATGGAAATTCTACTCAATGAGAGAGCAGAAAGGAAGAAGAAAGAAGAAGAATCTTCATCCAAAGATGCAGAAATGAAGAAGGAAGAAAAGGGAAAAGGAGTAGGAGGTGATGGTTATCCTCCTGAAACTAATCAGACTTCCTCTTCTTCTCATATTTCTCATTTGAATAATGCAAATACTAATATGCCATATTTCAAATTGGATGTAAAATTTGAATTACCAATTTACAATATAGATTTAGATGCTGAAAAGTTAGACAATTGGATCAAGCAGCTTGAAGTCTATTGCAGGGTGAAGGGCATTAATGATGACCCTTCCAGAATTCAATTGGCCACTTTGAGAATGAGTGGGATGGATCTTACTTGGTGGGAGAGCAAGATTCAGCAAGATCTTCGAAAGAATGGTAAAATTATTTCAGTTTGGAATGAATTCATTGAAGTATT